>PNEQ01028247.1:0-13917 GCA_003012365.1 Medauroidea extradentata
TGTTTGTAAACGTATGTCAGTGCAGTATGTGATATGCTTCAACAACTGCATAACAGGTTGTAATTGTCTGTGAGCGTGGTACACATCCCTATCTTAGCGGATGTGACGCTTATTGCCTACTTACCAGGCACAGAACAGTTGTGTGCATTTTACTCGTAAACGGTGCAATGTAGGCATTTGCAACAAGAGGACATGTTTTATCCTTACGGAGTGCTTCGTGGAGTAGACTACATTTCATGTTCCACAGCGACACGCAAACATTCATTTATGCGAATTTACGAAAGCAGCCCCTATTAATTTCATGAACGGGGGTGGTTTGAAGGCTGTACTTATTTGATGTTACCGATCGTACTCATTCGTACCATCACCCAAATATTCGTTATTTTACTCTTAACCGTTTGAGGTATTTTGACAAAATACCGTTTTCAAACCCGATTTTCGAAGGCTTATTACGCCCTTAATATTCACTTTTCGGTAAAGTGTCCACTCTAATGTCTACTTCATTTTTCATGAGGAATCACCTCCCGGAGTTTGGGCAAAGAGTTTCCGAACACCCTGTATTGCATTATATTCCATAAGTTTAAACTGTTTAATAAGCAGTAGACTGTAATATTATATGCTTAGGGGCCTAGGTGAAAGCTACAGAAGTACAGAAGTCGAAAATATTACATAACTGTAGAGAACAACAGCAGACCCTCTTGAATTTACAGAAAATAAAATTGGAAACTTCTTTTTTTGTCGCTTGTGACAAGTTGTCATGTCGAAACATGTCGATAACAACCAACTCGTGGGATAAAAAAAGAAACGAAATTCCTCTTTACCTACCGGCTTGTGTTCTTTTTTTATACACAGCGGGCGACCGCCAAACCACTCATTCTAATTGATTGATTTTTTTAGTCCACCTTCTACTGCGAGGACACATGGGTACAAATTAAATGCGAAAGGCTCTTGACAGAGCGAGGGAATTCTTCGGAATTTCACGGATGCACAAACATTGATAACATCGTATGAACGTATTTTCTCTTGTCGGTATGTTGAGGCCATGTTCCGTAGTTTCTGTTTTTTAAGGAGTTTAATTTGTTTCGCCTAAACGAGAGCAGATATAAAAAATATGTCCGGCAGCTTTGTTTACAATCGTCCTCTACACGTTGGCTGATTTCTTCAAGGCAGTAAGTACTATGGTTTCATCTAATAATGTAATTAACGAAATTATGGTTAATTTTAATTACCTTCTTAGTCGAAACCGTATAATTTCTTGATTTAAAAAACTCGCTATCGCGGCAAAATCAATTTCAAACAAAACTGCCAGACAAATTTTTGATATCTGCTCTCGTTTAAGTAAAAAGAAATAATTCTCGTAAAAACACAGAAACTAAAGAGAATGGCCTTCAACAAATTGGAACGTAGATACAGTATAGTTAATTCCGAATAAAGTGAGCACTAAAAGTGTAACCTCTGAAAAATATCACTATAGACCGTTCACGATAAAGTGAGCACTGCGTCAAATTTTCTCTCAGCCGTTTTGTAGCCATATTTACTATTTTTAATATGAAAACTTCCATGTAACTAAAAACCATTCTAAACATTTCAACACACTCAAAAGTTAACATATATTGGCCCAGTAAAACATATTTTCAATTAATTATAAGTTCTACTGAGTGCTCAGATGATAGCGAACAGCCTATAGCCGTCACTGCATGTAATTCAATATTACAAATAGTCAACTTACTGCCTGCATGGTTGGCAGCGAAACTACCCAATATAGTTCCGTGTGTTTCCTATTTAAATACAATACAGAAATAAACCAACTGAAATCGACGTAACTTTATTTTATATAATTAATAAAAAATTTTTGCTAAACTGTATCTATTTTACTTCCTAAACAATTTATCTTACACGCGCAAACATTAAGTGAAGTGTCGTTAGCCGTTACGAGCGGGAAGATATGAATTGGCTGAAAATATAACTTTACCAGGGCTTTTTTGAGTGCTGACTTTATCCCGAACCGCCTATAGAAGGTATCGTTTCCGACTTCACTAGCCAAAAATTCCATACTCATAATCGAATCTCTATATAGTTATGAAGCAAAATACGCTTTAGCTGGCAAATTCAATAAGATTATCCGGACTTTACCTTAACTTGATGTAAAACGAAGGTGTGATATTGTAGATTATATTTTCAGGGACTCAGCTGCGTATGTTCATATTTCTTATTACTGTCGAAATAGTTCTTATTCCCATAAACTACAGTAAAATTACCGAATAAAAAAAATACTTACGGTGCGTTAATGTGGTAGGTTTCTCTCGCAATCTGATCATTTTCAGTTCGAGTAAAAATTTAAGTTTAAAAACCAATACTTTTTTTTGTAAAACTATGAAGAATTTGATCTGATATTATATATATATATATATATATATATATATATATATATATATATTATATATATATATATATAGCCTACATATAGAATTAACTATTCTGAGCACTAAAATATTTACATACTACATAATTTAACGTTGTTAATTATTATTTAATGAAAGCTATTTACATAGTTAAATTCCGTTAATTTTTTCCCCAAAACATTTCACATTATTACATTATATATATTGCATTTATATCTGGAACATATCGATAGTCAAAACTAATTCGCCTTATTGTATGATAATTTACAACTAAAACAAAATATTATGGTAACTATTATAACACTGTATTACCCGTTAAATGTTACTACAATTTAACTATTTAGAAAATAGAAAAAACAAATATATTTGTTCAATTATTTTAATTTTAAATAATCACCCCCAAGGAATACTGCAGGTTTCTTAAAGTAAGTACTTGACGTTAACTGTTTGTTGACTTACTTAAGTACGGTTCTTTAATATTGTGTATTCATACAATTCACTTCACGCAAAACAGTGAAAGAACTGCAAGATAGAGATATTCTGACTGTAGAAACAAGAACAAACGTGCAAACTAAAATTATGGGGTTTGTTTGGTCATGAAAGGTGAGAACGCTTGACAGCCAACTCCAGCAGGACCTGTACAGTTTTATTACAACTGTCGTTTGTTTAGTGCTGCAAAACAGAACTGTCAAATAAAACGAACACAAGAGTTGAAAAAATTAATTTAAAAAAATACTGTGTGGTCATACTTCAGCAGCTTCAATAAACCGTTGTTTTAAAAAAAAATTTAATTTATTAAGGAAATCCAGACTCAAAATTGTAACTTGGAACTTAAGCTGTATATAACGTCATGCTATAATTATTTTCTTGAGGTAAATGCTGAAAACATTCCTTTCTTAAAAAAATAGTTTTCTTCCAGTCACATTAATTTTCTGGCCACGATTATGTCTAACTTTCACGTAGAGGCAGTAACCAGGAGCTTACAGGAACTGAAAACTACTCTAACATACACGTGCATATAAAGCACGAAATAATGAAGCATCCGGTAAATTACATTTGTATGTTCACCTTGACATTTAAAAAGTTGAAATTGTAATGAAACGATAGTGTATGCTATAATAATAGTATGCAGGCCTAAATTGCCAAATAATTAAACACATTGTAGCTGGCTTAAGCCCACACTCCTAACTTCGAAACACGATAGGAAATCATTATAAGTTATTATGCCAATAAAATTGTAATAGACCTGCCAAAATCTTCTTCATTCTTTCCTTCGGGTGAATTAGTTTCGCAATAATGGGCAATTTCTAGGTGTCAATTTATAGTGCTCATCGTTTTGTATGGCCATATTCCTCCTGTCCCTTGTCGAAAATTAATATTTAATGGCAAGAATTTGGAAGTCAGTTGATTGATGTACATTCTCGACATTAAAATTAGTTGGAATTTCACTATGATACATCCCTTAAAATTTTAATAATACTTTTATTTATTAAAGTTGTTTGGTTTTAGCACACTAAAAATACAAATGAGGGCACCGTTATGGTTACGAGTCATTGACGAGGGGTAGGTTTTGAAATTAACTCGTGGAATTTCGACAACCTCTTAAAAATAAAACGGTAATACTGGGGCAAGTAATACAAAGCATTGTCTGCCATTTTATTTATTTCAACTCATGTGAAAAATGAAAGGGTTTATCTTGAATACGGTACATTTAATATATTAACAAATCTTGTATGGCCTTTGAGAATGTAAAGCGTAAGTTTTGTGTGAGTATGTATGTACATATTATATAAACAATTGTTACAACAACCAAACAATTGTAACGACAGGAAACACCCGCTCTTTGTTCTCGCGTAAAATTGAACAAAAAAATGTGATACCTTAATTGCTACTTCATGGGTAACACTCACACGTGTTTAACAAATACTTAAAATTAAAACGTTACATATTTTTTAGTCTCCAAGATAAAGAGATTAAAACAACACAGAATATACCACTTTTCCACATTTCCTAAAATTTATCAAAGAGCAAACGCGAAAATGAAATTCGTTGTCGGCGGCAAACGTTGAGAGTGGCTTTCGTTAACAACTCCAGGAAAAAAGCAGGGATGGTTGCTGGGATAACGCGGGTTCTGCCTTCGCTCTGAAATATCCTTGCTACTGGCTCAGGCTGAACACTTTCCTCAGAGATCTTCCAAGCGCGCAGCCGCGTGTAGTGGCAACACGAATGTTAGGATTTATTATTTCCAATGGTTCAGTTTAAAAGAGAACTCTTTGAGACAGCAAAAAGTTACCACAATAACTGGTAAGTCTACTTTCCTCAAAGTGGGCGCAAATTAATCCTGAAGGTTAAAATCGTTTACGGACATCTACGAATATAAAACGATCATATTAATAAGACCTATTACAAACGAAATATACAAAAAATAAGTCGGCTTACTAAGTAGTATACCCGCACCTAATTTGATTCAAATTAGGAAGAATTTTCTGAGGTGGCTTTCAACCATAAATATAAAAAATGACCACAGACTTCAAAAGATTACCAAATGATTAACAAAACACACAAAAAGTCCAGTCAGCTAACTAGAATATGCGTGCCGAGATTAATGAACTTCGGATAAATATTTCCCCAAATATGTGATACTATGAAAATAATATTTAATGGTCGCCATTATAAAAATATGAACACACGATACACAAAATACAGAACAGTTAAGCCAGTTTGTGGGCTATGTAATATGTTTGTACAAAGTTTGATGAAATTCCAAACAAAAATTTCAACACATATGGTAAAAAACGGTAAAATTGTAAAAATTGTTACCGTTTGTGTGTGGTACATGTGTACCAAGTTTGATAAAATTCTTAAAAATACTTCCTAAGATACTATGCTAAAAATATATAAATTGCCAGACATAAGCACACTTACTGACACACACACTCACAGACATAAAGGTGGTCTCATAAACCTACTTTTTCCTTCGGAAAGTAGGCTAAACATGATTACACATAAATTCTTGAAGAATTTTGTCGGAGATTGAAGTGAAGTGATTTTGGTGTAGCCTTTAGCGATGGTGAGGGGTGACACGACGTGGGTATGGAGCAGCGCTGGCATGAAGAGGTGGGGAAACGGGAGTTCGACGAGAAAACTCGCCGGTATCGTCCAGCACAATTTCCACACTAAAGTCCGGGGATCGATCCCGCCAGGACTCGAACCTGGATCACCTTGGTGTGAAGCGAGAGCTCTAGCCACTGCGTCTGCCGTGACTTCCTCTACCAGTTGAGAAACCTTTGCTAGTGTCACAGTCAGGGCCGGATTTACCACTAGGCACATTAGACCCGGGCCAAGGGCGCACTTTTATCGAGGAGAACATTCCTTCACTATTTTTAAAAGTACCAATGTAGTGACGAGTAAAAAATGATTCATTGGCTTTACTTCTGACATTGTTGACTTATACTGTCGCTCTTAATTTTGTGTGTTCTATGGCCAATCCAGCTAATTATTTTCAAATAACTGCACTACAATAATAAGCTGAATTATTGTGTTATTACCATTATTATACATAGCGAGTGGACCTTAAAAATGCACTGTAAAAAAACTTCCCAAAACGTTTAGGAAGTAATTTACCTAAACGCAGTATGGGACAGTTACCATACTTACGCCTTGTAAATATACAAATTTTTATGCTTGTTACAATACAAGTCTGGTAACTTCAGTATACATTTGACTGTTTACTAATAAAGTTTAGGAGTGCTGCCATGGATGTCTGGGAAACAATTCTACTATACCTACTTTCTTAGCGCTCCTATACGCACGTCTGGCAAATTTGCAAACTATTTTTCAGAGTGTAATGTAGTGCTGAAAACAGGGAAAGGACGCTAGTTAAGGAAGGATGGAAAACAAAGGCTGCGGGGGCGCTTAGACTGAACAGCCTAGGGCGCCTAGAAGCTTAAATCCGGCCGAGGTCACAGAGCAAGAGAAAAATTACTGTACGTGTTCTCCTTTGGTAGACTGCTGCAGGTGCAGTGAAGTGTTCTGCTGAGGGGCTTAGCAGTCCCAACTGCCTGTTAGCCATGTGTTGCGATGGCAGAGCGGGAGATCTGCTCCGCGCCTGTGGGGGCCAGGTTGGAATGTATGCCTGCCCGGTTGGTGTCCCCCCGTTGACGCTCGGTATTAGTCATCATATTGAATTTTATTATTTTTCGCTTTCTTGGAATTCTAAGAAGAAAAAAGTTGAATATGCCTTATACCTCGAATTCTATTTACATTTCGCTATAGTACAGACCTTAAGATTTAGCTGTTAACATATAATTACGGCGCTATGTGTGTGGCAAATTTTTTTTATTCATAATTTGCCCGAAAAATTGCGACCTGGCTATACAGTACTAGCTCTATTGCCATGCTTGCAGTCTGGCACAAGGTAAACAGAATGTGCGGTATAGTCGCAGAGTTAACGTGTTTCTTCTCAGAATTCGAGAAAGGCAAAAAATAATAAAATTCAATATGGCGACTGCAACCGAGCATTAACAAGCAATGCATTCATTTGAGTTCTACGTGAAACTGAATATATATTAGCTGTCCCGTTGCGGCTTCGCCCGCGTGTACTATAGAAAAGAGTAACTAACTTTTAGTTACATGTTAATTGATGGTGATACTATATTCTATATTATGCTATATTCACTGTTTATCTTTAAAACATCAAATACAAACAGATTTGTCCAGTCCACTGCGCTAAGCGTACTTTTTTTAATTCATCTTTATTTCTCTATAAAACAGCTGCCCGGCTGCGGCTTCCACCACAAAACAGCTGCCTGGCATTTAACAGCTAGCGTACTCAATAACAGTGTAAAGAGCGCGCGCAATACGCTTGTATGATGTCATGTAATTCCCATCGCAAAGTCTTGCACGGGATACGAACCTGTAACCCCACCCCTCCCACATCCCAAACTTTATACAATACCTGAGTGAATGCTTAAGGCCTCGATCACAGGAAAATGCCTTCATTGTTTAAACAACAATAGCAATAAAGCTCAAATTGACTCTACTTTTTTAGGGCTTTTTTCGGCAATTATTCGAATTTTTCTCGCCGTATAAACCATCTTTGAACTTCAATGAACATTAAAAAAAAAAAAAAAAGAATTGGCCAAATTGGTTCAGGCGTTGTTGAGTTATGCGCTTACCAACACATTTTGCGATTCATTTATGTATATATTATTCATATGATTCATTTAAGAATCTAAATAATTGTAGACAAAAATTGAATCTCATAGGGCCACTAATTTGCGGTGAAAATGTTCGGCACCATTTCAGCTTCAGTACCTTATATGCACATCTGCAGCTCATGCTTCATGGCCAGCGATTGGATGTATTAACTCTCTCTTATCTTGCAGTTTTACTGGCAAATCACTGACGTATGACGTCACAACCTTATTCCGATTGGTGCACTCAGATGATAGACGTGTCTGAACTAGGACACGCTGCTAATAACCATGAAGCATAGCTGCCGATGTGCGCGTGAGGCATTGTAACAGTGTGATGCAAAGATATTTCGCGTCAATCTCGTGCCTCTGTGCCTCAAACATGTATAACATACAAAAATAATATCCCTGAGAAATGTCAAAGTTGCTGATGTTTTAAGTACTATTCAGAGAATACGGTATAAGTCCCGATTCACAATGCGCAATCTGTAATCGACAGTCGAATACAATTCACAATGTGCAGCCCAGTAACCGTGATTTTTATGCATTTTTTTAAAACTGCTGTTTAATAAGGCCATGTTTGAAACATATTGTTTTTAAATTTATAAAAATTACTCAGTTTGCATTTAGAAGCAATTAAAATCTCAAAAAAAAAAAAAAAAAAAAAAAAGTTTACATCACTTGATTACGCGAGAGCAACGCTTGATTCGTTGGAATTTTTCGGCAGTTGGCAGTCCTGCAGTCCGAGAAAAAGTTAACAATCTGCGACTGCTCAACTGCAGACTGCGCATTGGGAACACATATCTTAACGTACATATTAAGGGGCCTCCCTAGATAGGTTGCGTTTTGTGTGTGTGACGCAGGAGCGGTAAGAGCGCCGTTGACAACTGAGCTGACGTACAATACTTTACTAGTATCCATTTCCCTATGGGACTTTAAACGATGACAACATTATTTTATTTATGGGCAGCATAGTTCAAAGTCTAAGTCGTGTTTTTTGAATCCCGTTGTTATTCTTCCAGATACGGCAGTTTGGAAAATCTATTTTTGGCCATTTTGAGGGGTCCGAAAATTATGTTTCTAACAAGCGTCCCGGATTTTCAAAACTATAACGACAAAATTTGAAGTGTGTGTTCTTTTGTAGATGTGCAAATATAATGCGCGTTAAATAGTTTCGTAAAAAAAAAAAAAAAAAAAAAGGATAGCCGTAACTCGCAGCAACTCATTTGAAGCACAGGTAGGAAGGCCCCTTAATCTCCGACAGCCGATACGGACTGCCGACAGAGCATTGTGAATCAGGTCTAACCTGGACTTACCGGCAGATCAGAGTCGACGGAGCGGTTGTACTGACGGCAGGTGTTCTTAACCCAGATGCAACCCGCAGCGGCCAGGCACGACAGACAGGAGTGTTGTCTCACACACAACGTCCCCTCTCGGTCCATGCACTTCTCACTCGACATCTTCGACATCTGCAACCACATAACAACAGGGATAAGGTTAACTCTACTACTAGGTTTGAAATATAAATATTAAAAGTTTGTCTTAGGAAAAATTTCTGTCGCTTGAGTGCTGGTATCTCTAATTGGTGCAAACTGACGAATCAAAGAGATTTCCTCAATTTTAAGTTACAGTAAGTTTATAACGCGAAATTGGTTTATTTTCACTTTAAAATTAAGTTAAATTACTTTTGTCATTTACAAGTCTATTTAAATTTAATTTTACTAAAGTTCCCTATTTTTTTGGTCGCTTAACAATTAACAGTGAAACTAGGTGCAGAAGTTTTCCCCGTGCCAAACTCTCCCATAAGAAAACAAATTTCCTTTGCAGCCTGTTGTCGAGTTAACCTTACCAGGGGGTATGGAAATGAATGAGAGATTTGTGAAGCCGCTTTTTTTGGCGTCACGTCTGAAGACCATCTGTTCGGTAACTATCGAAATGTGATAACTTCGTAATTAAGTTCCCCGTACAAGTAAATAAGTAGTTAATGATATTATTACTTACGTAACGATAGCTTATTTGCCTTAACATCTGAGATGTTTTCAACATTTAAAGGTAAATAAAAACCAGTGTTCGTAACCTCAAAGGAATTCGGCGCCATGATGGTGCACCCAAAAAAAGCAGCTTCAATTACGCCATAACAAGCCATCTCCTTACTGTTCTTGCCTCCATGCATAACACACACACTTCTCAAGCTAACATACCTAAAATCACACCAGCCTCATGCTGGATTCACTATAGCGCGACGGACGTGATGCAAAGTGCGGTAAAGAATCAAATCATTTGTCAGCCAAACAGCGACGAGGCATATATATGAGGACTATGCGACAAAAATAGCGGACGTGACGCGATTACGAATAGAAAGTATTTCTATTTTTACGCGTAGCGTAAAGTTGAAAATCTAATTTAAATTTTGTGCTCGAATGCAGTAAATTGCATTTGCTTATTTTACGAAATATAATTGTTCATTGTTGTAGCAAACTTGCTGGTTCCCGGGGTTTTCAATTTAATGCGATAGTATTTTTGAAACAAAAGGTTTTTAAAAGTACTAAATGGGGCAAAATGAAGTAAAAGGGTCATTAGTGTTCGTTTTAGAAACATTTTGAAAAGGAAAATGACTAAACAAAATTTTTTGGGTATCCTATTCGGCCGCTGTACCCCGTTGTGCCTCCCACCTTCTCCGAACTATAATTTGTTTTTATACAAACCAAAACTTTATTTCCATTCCATGAAAATCTGTTCAGCCCCTATACTCCATTTTGACCCGCCTCCCTTCATAATTAAATCGTCTTTTCAGCTAACAACCTCGCGAACGCACGCCCAAATCACTGAAGTTTTACAGACTTTTACCAAGTTTCTCGGGTATCCTATTCTGTCCCTCTAGTCTGTTTTACCCTGCCCCCCCCCCTTAAAGCAATTTAAGCAAATCACACAAGTTTATTTGTTCACTAATTTTTTTTTGGTAACCTCTGCTGTCCCTCTACCTCGTTTCACCCTTCACCCCGCCCAATTTTCTTTGCAGAAATTTCATCGCAGTTGGATGACTAGTACAGAACCGCCTAAACGACAATCATTTTTATTATGTAAGCTATCAGTCCGCCCACGTGTACCTATTACTGGTAACAGCGCGTATTTACTTCAATTGAAGGACCTCAGTGTACGCTAGATTAGTAGCTCGGCCATCAAGTGTTAGGATATCCAATCTGCAGGTTGAGCTTACACTGCAACTACGTAGCTATAGCTGCCATGTGAAAACCTGTCCTTAGTCTATCCCTGCTAATCTTAACTACTGTCGCGGGCCTTATTTATAGACTTAGCAAAACAGACCTTGAATATGAGAGAGTATTTGAATGGTATAAGTAGTATATGTGGTATGATAACTCGTTTATATCTAGCGCGTTATTGATTATAGTGCCCTCAATACGTACCATCTGAAGTTAATTAAAAATAAATAACATTTTCACTCACTGGGTACACCAAGGTTGTACAACCGTATGTAACGGCATAATTGCAGGATGCTGACTTCACTACATTTTTCTCCTCTAATGCTGCATTCGCATGTGCATCGTCTGCATGGAGAGGTTTACAAAGACTACACCCCCTCCCTCCAGCCCTGTCAACAAGTATTTGAGAGCAATTTTCTCATGATTAAAGCTCAGCCAATTATTTTTCGTATTTATGTAAACGTCAATATGAAGCAAAAAAAAAAAATCTCAATATCTCAACTCGTTGGGTAGCTATTATGGGATGAATGAACACAAATCTTCGAAAACATATGCTACCTTTTTTTTACATCTTTGGAGTCAAATAAGGAAAACATCATGAAATATATTTGCAACCTTTACGTAGTTATTCTGAAGCAAACAGCACTTCGATATCTCGACTGGTTCGAGAGTTATGGAAGAATAACAGAAAACACATTTTACGTCTTTTCACCCCCTCAAGTCAAGACAAACGAAACGTCTGAAAGTCCTATATTATATATTTGTATACGTATCTAATTGAAGTAAAATCACGACGATAGCCCATTGGGTTCGATTTGTACAGACGATTATTAAAAAACATATTGCCCTATTTTTGCTCTTTAAGAGTTGAATTTCGAAAAATCGAAAAACCACATTTGGGTAATCACATCAGCATCATTTTGAAGTAAAAAGAAACTCTGTATCGCTGTGGGTTCGACATACGTCGGTAATCAATCGAATACACATTGTGGGTCTTTTCACCCCCTTGAAGAGTGAATTTTTAAAAACGCTTAAATTGGATAATATGCTTTTTTACGATTAACCCGTTGAAGCAAAAGTCACGATGATAGGTCGTTTGGTTCAAGCTATGTAGATGAATCTTAGAAAACACATTTCACCCCTTTTCACCCATTTAGCGGTGGAATTTCAAAAATTCCATTCTTAGTGCTCACCTACGACGTAAAGGTAACCCACACAATATTTTTCACATTTCTAGGTAGAGCGGTTAGGGCTGCAGTTTGAAATGTAAGTCAGTCATTCATTCATTCAGTCAGACAGTCAGTGTTCTCTTTTATACGTAGAGACTATTTCGTTTCAAGCAAACGTGCAGTTGTGACATTAACGACTTTATTTTCACACGTGAGAACGCTAGTGGTATTGAAAAAAATATTATAAATAAATGGAGAAAAACTAATTTAAACATCACAATGGCTGTCGTACAAATGGATGGCATGTAAATATTATGTATGTATATATATGGCTAAGTGTGTGTGTGTATATATATATATATATATATATATATATATATATATATTATATTATATATATATAATATTATATATATATATGGTCAAGCGGCCGTCGAGACGAGACAAATATATCCAGCTGCATCGTTGGCGGGGTTTGTGCACGTACATCTGTTCTTGGTAAAATTACCCCTTTTTAAGGTCAAGATCTCCTATTTATGTTGGGTTTGGGAATGTTATTTATTATTTTTAAACTTAAAAATAATCGTCTAACATTCAACTCTGTCTGTCACTATTTGGGGGGGGGGGGAATAATCATCGTATCTATAGGAACAAGAAATGTTAAATAAACATAAGTCCGAAAACACACTGTTACTGTGTAGCATATCTTCCTGGCGGTTATACGACACCTACTGCATATTATTATTGAAAACATAATACTGTTAAAACAGTGTAAATAAGAGGTCGTTTCCTTCCCCACATGTTCGCTTTCTGCCAATTTCTATTTCCTCCACTTGCTGACAAAGCATTGCCATGTCACAAATAAACACTCTGGAAACTATTTATTGCTTTCTAAGTTTTACTGTCTGAAGAAAAATATAAAATGCATTTATAAATTTTTAATATACACATATGCTGCAATAGCCTTAAAAGCCTATAAATCATTAAGTATATATGGTAATGGCTAATGGACGTTGCCTACCAAGAATGCAAACATTCAGTTATTTCAATAGAGAATCGATTATTTAAACTAATTCTTAACAATACTTAAAAATTAAAAGTATTCTAAGGAGCATTTCTGGAAGAATATTGCTAAATGAGAAAACGTTCTTCGCTTATTTTATGTTTAATACACAACGGCACTGCCAGCGCGTTTAAAATGCGTTGAAGTGTGTTCGTAAATGGGATTATTTACGAAACTATTTTACATGTGACCATTGTGCCAACATACTAAAAGATGACGGAAAGGTAGATTCAAAGCATCCCGTCAATTGGAAAAATCATTTCGTAGTACCTTAAAATTGTTGGAAATAGATTTTCCAACATGTGGTACATGAATAACTACTCATGGGATTTGTGTGAAAATAATCTAGGAACATACAATGGACGTTGCTTAAAAATCTTCACCAAATAAATATAAGGGGGTCACTACTGAAACTGTCAGCCAGGCGAGTGTTATACATCACAGCACGTCGTTTCAGTGGTCCTGCGGTAGAGGCGAAACCGCACCAGAAGAACCGGTCAACATCGCCCTTGGCACAGTGCCTCACTCACACAAACACACGGCCAGTAGGCGGGCTTCTTAATAACTAAGGTATGAAGTCAAAATTTACGCTTTACAAAAAAGTATAATCTAACAATCTGAAAAAACAAATCCTGCTATATTAACACACAATATGTAATTTGCGTAATTGTTATCTTTCTTTTTATGGAAAACGGATTTTGACGCCTTGTTTTCGTGATACTACGGTTTTCGCGATGATTATTTTTAAAGAATAAAATAGAGCAGATAATATTAGAATACTTTTTTTTTTTTAGGAAAGAAAACTAATTATCTAAGTCTTTGTTAATTGACGTATTAGTCGTAACCGTATGATTTCTTGTTTCAAAA
>PNEQ01028247.1:14017-61428 GCA_003012365.1 Medauroidea extradentata
TATTTTTATATATATATATATATATATATATATATATATATATATATATATATATATATATCGAGTAACACCAGAAATTTTTCAAAAATTCGTAGTTATATACAGTATATTTTTCCGTTGGTAATAGTTGTGGAAAAAATACGTCGATCAATGCTATAAGTCGCAATATATTTCAGACAGTATTTTTCACAAGTATTCGCTTCCCAAAATATTTTAGCAATGTTGCCTATTTTCAAGTAATTATGCCAGCGGGTCCTTTTGTGTTTTCATCATACTTTCGTTTAGTCTTGTGTCTGTGAAGTCGCTGTTGCGTCATCTTGTTTTGTGTGTAACATTGTCATCGTGTTAGTTATTGTCGGTGATGTCTTAATTTTGGTGTCCTGAGTTATTTATTTATTTCTTTTACTACAGCCAATTCGGCTTGTTTCTTTCTTTATTGTTTTTCTTGGTTCACCTTTGATATTCTGAGACAACATGCACTGCAATGTCGTCTGTCCACAAGATTTCACTAAAAACTATTCTGACGTCTGTTCAACCTCGCAACATATTGCGCTATTTAGAGAACTGGTCTCTGTACAATTCACATAACTTTTGCAGCATCATAAGAGTGAACAGAATTTGGTAAGCGCTCAACATCGATGTCTTTAACGCTGGTGAGGAATTACACGGTGTGAGTATGGAGCGGAGCCAGAATGGAAGGGCGGGGAAAACGGGAGATCCCCGTGGCCCCAGGATTATAACAACCATATTCAATGTTTATGAAGCAGTAATTTTCTGATTGCCTCAGAAACTGTATTTTTAGTTAATAACTATGAGGAACAACTACGTAAATTACATTTCGCCATGATCACTACCCGATGGAATTTTCCCATGAATATTTTCTTCCGTTACGGATGATTTAACAGTTTTATCTCGTTAATAAGATAATCATGATAAGGGTCGTTGCGAGACGTAAGTGGCGTATACTCGAGACATACAGAATATAAAGTGAATAGCGGACACGGGCTGCATAACGTAAGTTGATGACCAAAAACTAAGAATAACATACTCTTAGGCAAAGGTCGCCAGACCCTTAGTTCACGAGACAAGCCCAAAATACCAGCGAGCGGGAACGTAGGGTAGCTTGTTTGCATGGCTATGCCATGAAAGACTGAAGACTCTTTGTAACTAATAATTTTCCTCTTAATTTCATGAGGTGCAGTCCGTGTCCACGTATTATCACATTATCATTTACTTCCAGTTTGCTGTTTTTTACATTTAATAAAACTTTTATTGTAAATTATGGGCCTAACAATTTTTTATCTACGAGTATTTTCTACTTAATTTTTAAATCAGATTAAGGTTAATCCTACTACAGGTTAGAAACGTTTGGCATAGGGAACATTTTTGCTGCTTGAGCTCTAATATCGGTAAGGGGTAGGCCTATACAAGCTGACCAATCAAAGATCTTTCCTGAATTTTAAATTACATAAAATGGGTAATTTAAAACTCGAAATTGGTTTACTTTCACTTTCAAATAATGTTGAATGACGTTTGTCATTTCCAAGCTTATTTAAATTAAATTTTACTACAGTTCCGTATTTTCCCTGTGCCAAACTTTCCCACAAGAAAACACATATTCTTTTCAACCTGTGGTAGAATTAACCTTATTTTAATTCACATGACCCGGCCCGTATACGGGGATTGCCTGACACGTATCTCCGTGTGTATCTGTAGAGTTACCTTGCCCGACACGTTGATGGAGATGCACTTGCTGGAATCATGCCAGGCACATTGCAGTGACGTGGATGTGCAGGACAGACAGTCTGGCTGCTGTGAACACACTTCCTCTCTCACTGCCGATATTTCTGACTCGTTGTACTTGCAGTATCTGTACACAACATTCTATCAGTATTAACTCTCTCTCATCACATCTCAACCTTCTCAGGCTTCGTGCTTTTTATGCATCTAACTTAACATCAAGTACACTTATTTCTACTATTTCTGCGATAATTATTATTTTAAGGTTAAATGAGAGCAGTTCAAGAAATATTTAGGCAGATTTGTTTAAAATAGTTTTTGCCACAGTAGCTAATTTATTAAAAACAAGAATTTATACGGTCTTGACTAAAAAGTCAGTAAACAATGATTTCGTTGATTGCATGATTAGTTAAAACTACAGCATTTACTGGCTTGAAAAATAATTGTCAAAATTAAGAAAACTTTTTTAAATATATCTGCCAAAAAGTTTTGATGCCTGCTCTCGTTAAGGCTTAAAAATTTTTTGCGTAAAAAAGTGGAAACAGGTTAGCAAGGTCTTAACAACCGTCCTCATCCGTTACTGAGACAATGAAAGTATTTTTAAAAATCTGTTTTGAATTAATTCTCACTAAATGTGTTCAACATTAAAATCTAGTATTTTATTCTAAACGCAACTGGTGACCACATTTTCCAGGCTTGAAAATATTTTACTCAAATAGTTTCCACATAGTTGCACGTGATGTCGAAAGCAGTGGTACAATACAAACAACAAAAACAAACTAACTTACAAAATAAATTCCTACTCAATTTAAACAATAGCATATACAATCCTTATAAAGACATACGAAACATATTTAAATACGCAACGAAAAAGCGTTTAATGCACACATAAGACATTGTTTTATACACTTCTTGTAGTAGCTCATAGCACAAAAACTTAACGTAAATTATTTCATTATTTCTTTATTATAGACCTCTTCTTTTCCTTACACTTCGTAATGAAAATTAGGTTTTCCATCATTTGTTTACTTAAAATAAAATTACGGCAAGTCATCGGACAAAAATATATTATAAATTCTCTCTCAGGTGAGCCGTTTCCGAGATAAGTAGGAACATTATCCGAAATATAAATTGAGTGCGCTGGAAAATGTGCTGATCTTAAATTTACAAAACGTCACGTGGCGTTCGTTCAAATTCTCATCGACGTTGCTTGGTGTACTTCCACGCATGTGTCAGTAACTGACACTGCAATGTTAGATTGTCCTACCACGAGCTTTCTCTTATTTCATTTTGTACAGAAAATGTACTAAACCAACGAATGAATAAAATAGTGTGACAAATGCGTCATGGTACTATGTTACCCATTACTACAGCTGTGCAAAAAAAAACGTTCAGGCCTAAATTACTGTAGAAATTGCGAAACTTTTTTTAGTACATGTGCACGATGGATTGGTCTACACTGTTCTTTTCATAGATCAAACAAATTCTAACCACATTTTAAATTTACTTTATAAAATCGAATCGTATTCAAACGAGCGTGCTGTCGTTCTGCCAACTAACCTTGCACCACATTTAGCGGATAGTTAATGTTAACTTTAAATACTTCTCAATTGATGAACTTAAATAACAGGAAACTATAAAACAAAAAAAAATGGTATTCTACTTCAGAATTCATAAGAAATATTTAGATATAAAGAATTTTCCTATAAATAATTCCCTCAGAATTTTTTCACCATCGGATATAGATTTTAAAATATAATTTCAAGTAGTAAATGCACATTAAAAATGATAAACAAAAGTATCTTTATTTTCAGACATGGCAATATTATTCCACAAATTTCCCAGTTGAATACTTTATACGAGAAAAAGTTATCTCTAAAATTGATTCTTTGTTAAATACAATATTTTCCAGTGTAACCGCAGGAAAATTATTTTTTCGATGCAAATATACTCCAGTAGTAACTTAAACGTTACGACTGCTATTTTTAGAGTAATTTATTTGCGGCAACAAAATTAATATCAACCATATTTGTTTATCAGAACAATCTATTTTTATCAGCGTGCGTGCTGTATGTTTAAAATGATACAAATATAGTTTCAAGTGTGTGTTCTTTTCTTACGTAAACGTTTTGTATATAAGTTTGGCGGTTTCTTAAGAAAATCATAAACGCGGTATACTCAACATTGTTCATGTGCCACGTACATAATCCTCTTAAGATCACGGGTTTCTATTTGTGCTCATTTGCAAGCTTAATTTTTTAAGTCCTGAAAGAGAGCAGATATCGCAAAATGGTTACACAGAAGTATTGAAAATGGTTTGTACTGCGCAGCCTAGTTTTTTTTTTTTTTTTTTTTTTTATGATACAGTGAAACCCCTCAAATCCGAACTAATTGGGGCTGTAGCTGTTCGGATTAGCAGAAAACTATGTATAACATAAAAACGAGCTCTCGTTACGGCATTGGACTGTACATTGAGCGAGACAGGCTGATTTTGGCGCGCGACGAGTGACGGAGTGAGAAAGGCGAGGGAAACGGGAGATCCCCGAAAAAACCCGCCGGCCAACGACGATATCTGGCCCCTTTCCGGATTTAAAAAATAAAACTTACTGAAATACCATAAATAGCATAAAAAGGGACCCGCGGCCTTAAGTACGTTCGGAAAAACCGGTGTAGTATACAACAACTGAATAAATCCGATCACATGAGAAGTACTACCTACAACGTTTCCGTAAACGCCACGTGAGAGCGCATGTCGCCATGCTGCGTTGCGGCAGAGGAGAACGGACAGTCGGACAAAAGACGGGCGAATTCTGCGCGAGCTAGCGGCACAGAATGTTCAGGAATACAATACTGTAACTGGTAGGAAGGTGAACTCAGTCACACATTCCAGCAAAATGGCTTCGCTGGCCAGCGACATGGCGGAAACGTCTACCGCCAATCAGCGTAAGGCTGCTGGCTTGCTATCCGACAGTGCCGTAACACACTGAAGCCAAACAGACACGGGCAGCAGTTTATCATTTCCGTTGGATTCCGTAAGGTAAGTTATTTCAGTATGTTTTTTAAACATCGCGTCTCCTGTTAAAATACAATCGAATGACCAGGGTCTGTCAGTAGGCTGCAACGAAATAAATATTTCGGGTTGTGGTTACATGTCACTCGCAAATAAGTGTATTACGTAGGTATATTAAGTAGCGCTAGTTTTACTATATAAAATTCGAACTGTTGCAACTGTATCTCAAATATATAAAAACTTATTGAGTAGCACGGTAAAATACATTTTCTTACGTGTAATAGTTACATCAGAACTAGGTTACAACATGGTGGACATCACTACAGGATAAGTGTGGGTAAGGTTAAGGTTGTTTGTACTTCAGTTCAGATAGAAAATGTGTTTTCTTATGGGAGAGTTTGGCACAGGCAAAAATTTCTGCCGTTAGTTTCGCTGCTATCGCATGAGGGCCAGAAAAATACTAAACTGTTGGAAAATTAATTTTAAATATGCTTGGAAATGACAGAAGACATTTAACACAAATTCTGTTTACTATGTGCTACAGTACAGACCTTGCGATTTAGCTGTTAACTTATAATTACGTCACAATATGTGTGACAATATTTATATTCATAATTTGCCCGACTAATTGTGACCTAACTAAACTTACTAACTCAAATACCATACTCGTATTGTAGCTCAAAGAAAATAGAATTTACGGTATAATCGCTTATATAACAGTAACCATACTGGAGTTTCAAAAACGTGAAAAATAATAAAATTCAGTATGGCGACTGAAACTGAGACTTAAGAGGGCGTGGTACATAATTCAACGCTACAAACACTAATCTATAATTGTAGGTTTCTTGAAGCCAATTTACAAAAATTAAACAATAGCAATCCTATACAATAGGTTTAGCCAACGTTTTAAACAAAATAGTTTCCAGTGTTACGAACTTCTGAGGCACAATCTCTGACGCCGGAACATCACGCATTTAACTGCGGCGCAAGAGATCACGTGTAACGAATGAGTAATTCTGGATAAATATTTACTAATAAAGTTGGCAAATACCATTATCTAGGATTGCCATTGAGTATTTTACGCATGTTGGCTTCGAAAAAAGCGTACAGATCAATTCATGTTTTCATTGTTTATTTACCTACCACGCACCCTTATCAAAGCTTGGCAAAGAAAATAGTAACTTAATTTTAGAGTGAAAAACAAACCATTTTTGACTTTTAAATTGAAGGGCATGGGAAGAGACAATGGTAACCCACAATGCATCACAACTGAGTTATGCACATTTAAAGACAAGGTACAATTTGAAAAATTAATTTATTTAAAACCACAATTGTTAGTAAATTGTACCTATTTTAAGTTTATATAGTAAACAACCATTGGAAAAAGCAACTACGCAATAGTAAAATTAATTGGTGTAATAAGCTACGAAAGTATGGTCTGCAATGTGATAATTAGCGCTCTGTGCTGTCATTCGACGTCATATTGCTTACTCTCTTATATCACAATGTACAGTATGAATTACAATTGTGTTCCTGCATAAAACTCTAATATTTCATAATTGTGGGTTATCATTATCTTTCCCTCTACCCTCCAATTATAAACGGCATGTAACTTTAAATTCACCAAAGCACTGTGATTGGAAAGTTGACACATGTTATATATACCAACGAAGCTAGCGGCGGAAACTATTCCTTTCCAACGTATAATATGTAATTGAATTAACCTTAGTGCGGTGTTATAGGTCGTTCGGGATAAAATGAACACTAAAAATTTAACCTTTGAAATTTATCAATAGCCGTTACTGCATATAAGTCAACATTAGCTATAGTTGCCTTACTACTTGTATGGTTGGCAGATAATTGTATTTTATATAATTAACAATTTTTTTATCATACGGTATCGATTCATACTGATTGCACATTTTATCTTACACGTGCAAACATCAAGTGATGTGTCCACAGTTCCCGTAGTCAGCCGTTAAGTGCGGAATGATACGAATTGGCAGAAAATAGAACTTTAGTAGGTTTTTTTGAGTTCTAACTTCATCCCGAACCATCTATACCTGTACTTGTCGTCTTCGGAGTCGTCTATCTGGCTTATGTTAATCTTCTCCGGCATACTCTCCACAGACTGACAGGCGAGCCTTGTCTTACTCCAAACACACTTGAGTCCCAGCTTGGAGTCCAGGCAGTCTCCTACCTCGGTGATCACCTCACACGATCCTGGCGTGAACCTGCCATAACAACACACCACTCCTCACATCAGCGTCATTATATTACAAGTTAAAAGAGCAATGTCATTAGTTTGTCCGCGGGCTTGGGCTGCCGAGTGCTCACACCATTATCCTCTTTTCAAGACGTACTGGTCGATGCCACTGGGTCACCGGGTTTTCTCGGTTTTCCCATTTCCTCCCTCCATTTCATTCCAGCGCCTCTCCATTGTAGGACCTCATTCCACGTCATCCTTCGGGACAAGCAGTTGCCTACATTGTAAAAAAAAACTTCCTAAAATATTTAGGAAATCATTAACTTAAACGCAGTATGTGACAGTTACCATAGTTCCGCCTTGTAAATATGTAAACTTTTACAGTTGATACAATGCAGGTCTGGTAACTTCAGTATACATTTGACTGTTTTATAAAAGGTTTAGGAGTGCTACCATGGATGTCTGGGAAACTATTCTACCATACCTACTTTCTTAGCGCTCCTATACACACGTGTGGCAAATTTCGTAACTAATTTTTAGTGTGTATGAGCGCCAGTATTTCGGGGTGTGATACACTTGCCCTCGGACATCGTCTATATGCCGTCATTATTATTAGTAGCAGTAGTATATTATTATTGGTAAGGGGTAAACTTTATACTGACGCTTTTGAAGTGAACTTCGTCGTACGGCACAATACCCTATTTCCATTATTTTAGCGCCAGCAAAAAGATGATCAGTGCTACTTGCTGTTGAAATCGTCCCTTTACATACTCGTTACTAAGACATTCTATTATCTTCGTAATCTATAGTAGAAATAACCTAAATGCCCGTTATCTTGCATAAGGCCGGATCTACACAACTATCGATTATATTGGACTAATCATGGCAGGATAAAAGGCCAATAGCCAGTCGTCATTTACACACTTATCTTATTTATGTTTGGACTGTCATATTGTCGATTTTGAGCCAAGGCATTGTTGATGAAATAGACGTGACAATTGCAATAACTTTTATGTTCTCTACATTTGCAGAGTAGTGAAAGAAAATGTACATCCATTCCCATGCATCTGTTGCCGCATTTCCATTTGCCCTTGAAAGCTCTTAAAAAATGTGTTTTTAATTAATCCCACTCATCTCCTAAACTAGTGGAAATAATGAAATAGTTTTGGCTTTAAAATAAATCTTACGTAAATATAAAAAAACGCAATTTCAGGATTTTTCGAAATTCGTCCTTGAAAGCAGTTTAAAAAATAAAATGTATTTTCAAATAATTATCTGTGCCGCTTATACCTGTTGAGATATCGAGATGATTTTCTTTATAAGAATGGATCTTACGTAAATATCTATACAACAAATTTAGGATTTTATGAAATTCGAAAATTAAGGATGTGTTAAGCAGTAAAATTTTTCAGTCCCCCGAAAAAAGAGAATGATCACGGATAAATAATTCTAGAGTTGTTTCTGTTTGCCACCTGCTCATAAATAAAACCTCTTTGGACTGTAGCCTGTACATACGAAAGAATTATCACGGCCTGGCTTTAAGCATTCACTCAGGTATCGTATAAAGTTTGTGGTTGTGGCAGGGGTGGGGTTACGGGTTCGTATCCCGTGCAAGACTTTGCGATGGGAATTACTATGGCATCATACGAGCATATTGCGCGCGCTCTTTACACTGAGCTAAGAAAATTTATAGTTAACTTTTATTGAGTACGCTAGCTTTTAAATGCCTTTTTCACATATTTTATCCAGATTTCCTGTTTACATTACATAATTTCACGCGGGCAAAGTCGCAGCCGGCCAGGTAGTAGTTCTATAAACTCCAAATCTTTCTCTTTTAGACTCTTATCAATTTTAAGTATTAATTTCCTGCTCAAACTACTAATCAACAAAAACACGAAACATATGCGTGCACCAATGTGTAAACGAAGCTCAAGTCAACTCCAATGCATACGTAAATACTTTTGATGTTAAACGAAACACTGACAATGAATGAGTCAATACTCCCAACACATGGAAAATGTTCCAAGATCGGCCAAGCACCAGTTACACGTAGGTCGGTTCCATCCAATGTCGGTGTTGGGCCAATGTGTAACCTACATTCGGCCTAAGAGTCAGAAAATATATTTCATGTTTATATGATAAGAGAATTTTAGTCTGGTTCATAAGCACTAACGCTATCCTTATTATATTCCAAAAAATGTCAGATAATATGAAAGTAAATAATTATCTAACAATGCAGAAAGATGTGGTAGCCTAAGATTTAGAACACGGTATGTTAAAAATTTTTTGTGTGTTTTCAGGAATACGTGTAGTAGGAAAAATATTGTATATTGAAGACAGCCGTGTACCGTCCACCTTAATGAAAGGAGGTGCCATATTGGGATGCACAAAACTGTCGTTCTATGTATCTCTCATACATTTCTGACTGTGTCCGAGCTCGTCTAAAGTACATACTTGCCAGCATTTGTCCCGGAAGTGACACAAGTGATGTCCAAATTGCAAGTATATAAGTACACAAGGGATTGAAAATGTTTACTTCTTGAGCTCTTCTGACATAAACACAGAGCCATTTCGTAAAGAAAGCTTTTTTTTTTTTTTTTTGTTTTGTAAATTTTAGGTGACATTCGGGATTTGTATTTTATTTAAGTAGTGCTGTAGCGATATTATTTGTTTAATAACGTAAAGCTGTTGACATATGACTACTGACTTATTAAAGAAGCAGTTTATTATTGTTGTATAAACGAATTCGTTTGTTACAGCCATATGGTCAAAGGTTACACAATTTCAGTCAGTGAAATCCTGACATAAAATACACATTACTGGCTAGTAATTTGAAACCATAGCCATTAGGTAGACCTGACCAAATTCGTAAGTGCGCTTAAAGTACATACTTAAAATCGAACACGGCCTCCATTGAGATGGCCAACTCATGCTGAAGACAACTTACCTGATGAGGTCGGACATGATCTGGCCGTTGTATCCAGAGAAGATGAAGAGAGAATGTGCATAGGCGAAGGCAGAATGTCCGAAGCGGGCGAGGTCTGTGTGGCGGGGTTTGTGCCGCACCACCAGGTGGTTCCACTGGTCGCACAGCACATCGTAGGACAGCACCACCGGGCTGTAGCAGCTGGTGGAGGGGTTGTCTGTGCGACCGTTGCCACCGTACACGAGCAGGAAGCCTCCAGAGACGAAGGTCGCCGTGTGCAGGTACAGTGCGATGGGTGCAGGGAACAACATCTTCCTAATAAACACATATCAACAGTCATCAGTCTCCTCTCTCTCTCTCGCTCTCTCTCTCTCTCTCGCTCTCTCTCTCTCTCTCGTTTACTTTCTACATCCCTTCCTCAGTCAACACTTCAGGGTGTTCAAGTGCGATAAAATCATAATTTTATATCTTTATGAAATAGTGTTAGTTTTGTAGAAGATACTTGTGAGTATAGTTTCCTATTACAAAACAATTTTTGCTTTTATAGTTTTCTCGTAACAGTGCGACAAAGTCCAAATTTGCTTGTTCTGCTGTCATGCAAATAGTGAAAACCAACTGACCTACTTGAATAAAATAATTCACAGTGACAGTACATCCCATGAGCTATGCAATAAAGAATTTAAAAAAAGACCATAACGTAATATTTTGAATTTTTTAAAAAATCGCAAATGTACAAAAAAAAGTTGAATACTCAGCAAATTTTTGAAATACAAAAATATTTAACGGGTTTTTAAGAAATGTTTTATTACTTAGCACATGGCATGTTAATTCACTGTGACTTATTTCACTAACGCAAGTCGGTTGGTTTTCACTATTTGCATGGCAGCAGAACATGCAAATTATGAACACCGCTATGAGAAAACTGTGCAAGTTAAAATTGTTTCGTAGGAGGAAACAGTACTCACAAGTATCGTCTATAAAACTAACACTATTTCATATAAACATAAAATTATTATTTCATCGCACTTGAACACCCTTAAGGTTGCCTCCTGGTGAAATGTATGTTTGTATGTGAAAATCGATTAAATGCTACGAGCGACGTCGGCCGGCACGTGTATTGTGATATCGCTTCTACGGCCAGAGTCGTAAACGTGCGCGCAGTGAACCCGCCGTAACGTGTTTACTGTGGGACTTTAAGATGTGACCCAATCATTTTATTGAACGCGTCACTGTAGCAAAGTCCAATGTATTTGTAGATCTCAATTTAGAACAAATGCGTTACATATACTTTGAGAAACAACCGCGTGAAAAGGCCTATGTTAGCCAACTTTGAGTGCTTTAAAATAATGCTTCCGCAATATGCGTGGTGTGCACATTCACAAGTAGTCTGAAGTGTGTTTTCTTTTCGTAGATAAACACTGTGGACGCACGTTTACTGGCCTCTGAGAAAAAAAAGTAACTCCGAACACGCTGCACGCATTTTGAGCTCCAGCCAGGCAGCCACCTTAAGAGTATGTTGTAGATAACTAACGTTAAAAACCTTACTTTAAATCTACACGTTTCTGAATGTCAGTATGGTCAAACTACAAAAAACCCTAGATAATGACGTTCACTAACTAAATGAACAAACATTTATCCAGAATGGTGCATGGGTTGTGTATATTATGTTCTTCTGCTATTTATTAAATTTACGAGATCTCGCCGGCAGCGATTGTACTTCGTATATACGTTACTCGAGAAAAATATTTGCCCAAAAAGTTGGGGAACATGTTATGTAATTTTTTTTTTCCTGAATAAAAATGTTCCAATATGCATTAGAAATCAGTACAATAGGGATGTAACTAATTACCTTACCCTTTATTACGAAATATTTAGTTGATATTGTGCAATAATTAAAACAATATAACTTTTAAGATAATTATTATACTATCTTATATTGACGCAGCCCGTTAAGAAGGCGATAAAGGCATTATTTCGATCTGTTTTAGAGGGCAATACGGAAGCAATTAGAGACATAAAACTTTGGGGAATTTAGGCATGCCATTATGAAAAGATAGTATTGGGAATGTGTGTTTTTTTTTTTTTTTTTTTTTTTTTTTTTTTTTTTTTTTTTAAATGCCTGCTAGTCTCGCAACTGTGTGTAGGCGCTTTTCTCTAATAATAGTAACAAACTTCGTCATCAATAAAATTGTGTGATACGTCGTACACTTGTTTTTGATTGTTGTATCCATCGTTCTGCATGTGATATCGCATACATGTGCTGAAAAATAAATAATAAGTATAAAAACTTAATTATACTTCATACTGTGTGCCAATAGCAGGACCAGAATGGATCACTTAAAAATGTTGTCTTTACTTGAAAATTTGATACAAAAATTGTTTTACTCTAGGTAACTACTTATTTATCAAATGAATTGTATAATAAGTACTTAAAATCATAAAAATTTGAAAATTCAGATAATTGGCAGTTTTTTATTCAAATTAAGTACTTTATTTTAATTCATAAAACAGTTCAATGCAGTTCTTGGCGTATCCTCTGCCATTGTTATTCAGTGCTAATTATTTCATTTCGAAGTCAGATGATTTTCTTCTCTAGTACAAAAGCATTGAATGTAAATTGGGACCTGATATGCCATTCTGCAAAATCTACGAAGTCTAAGAAGGTTTAACTGCAGTAAAAATATGAATCAGTAAAACAAATAATGTATTTCGTTATAGTAAAAAATGTGTGTCAAGAAAATAAACTATATACGGAAGAAGTATAAAAATTATTAAAACACTTAAACTTTTCGCTGAACTACCCCCTTAATGAGCCATTTCAGCAGGAACGATGATTGATTTATTAATTTTTATATTTGAATCAGACATGATTTGTTGTGCAAAAATACGATGTGACTAATTTTTTTTTTGCTGTAATATTTTTTTAACCTCATTGTTTTTGTATAATGGCATGTCAAAGTCCAAATATTCATAAAACTGTTTTTGCTAGAAAGGAACTCTGAATGACTTACAGAAATGAAATAATTCTTACAGAAGAACAATGTTAAGGGCTACGTTAAGCCCTGTTTAAAGAAACTAAATGAATTTATATATATAAATCTAACAAATATAGTTTTTAATTTTAATTTAAGAAATTTTTTCAAATACAAAATAAAGTTCAATGCAGTTACATACATGTCTGGAAGTAACCCGGGATACTGTTCCTCAATGTGAATTATTTCATTTCGGTAAATAAATTATTACAGTTCCTTTCTAGAAATAAACGTTCTATGCTAAAAAATGTTCATTGCAGAAGAAAAAATTGTCTGTCACAGTGCATGTCTACATATGACTGGAGGTCAACTTTTTGCCTCAGATACAATTCACTCGGTGTAATGAAATGAAAATGGCGCCACGACGAAGTCTCAGGGCGCGGTGAATAGGGGCTGGGAAGGAGTTCCCGCAGGAAACTCCCAAGATAACGACGACATCCGCCATGTTTCTCCATTTCTAAAATCGGGAGCAATCCTGTATGAATGTAACCTTACAGGTTGTAGTGTATAAAGCAAGTGGTTGGACCATTGTACTCCACCCATGCAGATGTGACGAGCTCGCAAGGGACACAATAATTTCGCGCTATAATTGAGTAACAGTCCACAGACCATGGACTTTCCGCGAAAATAATTTTGCCCCAGTTTGTCTGAGTGCCATATGTGCGAACCTGCAGCTCATAATCGTGTCTATTTGCAAAGAGTTTTTGTGCAGAGTTGTTATTCATTTGACTGTTCCAATCAGTATACCGATAACCGCCACACATCACGTCTGTGATTTGCGGATTTAACCTCAAGACGCTGGGTGTTACGGCATCCAATCACTGACCACAAAGCAGAGCTATAGGTGTGCACGTAAGGCATCGAATCAAAGTGGTACGAGATTATTATCAGCAAATATTCATAACCCCATCTATAATACACAGACCTATATGTGTGGGTGATTGGCACAATGCCTCACATTTGGAATGAGCAATCATTTTAATAGTGGCCCAGATGCAGTCTTAATCATAACAGTTACTATGTGTCATGTATGCCACATGTGGCCACCGGTGTAGTCCGAAGGTTTCCTGAACTGAAAGAAAAGTATTGTTGTACGTACCGTGCTTCTGTTAAAATAGGGACAACAATTTAGTTAGGTTGTATGTACTATCTACGTTGTTCCTACAACAATTTGTCCTGTAGAAGAAACAATATATTTTATAGAAGGAACAAAAAAGCATTTTTCTTTTACATAACATGTTGTTACTTCTGCAGAGCACATTGTTACAGGAACAATTTATATTTTACCAACAACTGTACTGGACTGTTCATATTTTAACTGAATTATGGTACCTACAACAATACTTTTCTTTCAGAGTGCCTGTGGTACCGTCATATGTACCACTTTATCGCGATCAGATCTGCACAATTCTGCCAATTGATTCTTGCTGTTTGGATGTTCACTCACCATGTACGGTCGCGTGGCTCGTATGAGAATAGCTGGTTGGAGAGGTGTGGACTACTGTGGCGGTATCCACCCAGCACGTAGATCAGTCGAGTGAGCGGGTCCCAGCTGCTAGAGTGTCCGTAGCTACCACTCACAGGGTAGTAGTACGTCTCCACAGTCTTCCATGTGCGGTTACCTGCCAACACACATCGCCTTCACATTACATCTGCCATATGATGTTTGAAAGAACTGTGCGGTGGGAGTGCATGACTGGATTTAGTTGCTTGGGTATACTCCATTGCGATATAGATAATTGTCAAATAAAACTAAAGATAATGGAAAAACATAAATAAGCACAGTGATCTTTAGTCAACAGGATACATACGCAACATAAAATTCCATAAATGGAATAGGGTCAAATAAAAACAAGGACAAAAAGATAAGAATATAAAAATAACAAATAACAAATAAAAAACCCAAGACACCACCAAGTCAGACAACCCAGGTTTGGGGTCTGCTTTGGCAAAGGGACAAACAGAACAAATGAATGACCCGCAAAATAAAAATAAAAATACGACACACCAATGAGGCTAAGAAAAACAGTATTATATCAGACACGAACAGAAAACAACGTGCGACACATCGATGAGACGAAACAAAACACAGTATTTTCTCAGATAGACAGTATATCGACGTTTCAGGAACTGGAATATGTTCCCGTCGTCAGGTAGACACACAGGGTTCAATAACACGAGTGTGACTGATGTTTTCTTTGACAGTCATCTACATCGCAATAGAGAATGTCCGAGAAACTAAATCCAGTTATACTATTATACTTACTTATTAATAGGTACGGACACCTGATTTTCGTGAAAATATTTCTGCACCAACTGCGTTTGTGTATATATTCGAGTCACAACCATTTGTCAGCTTCTACTGACTACAACGGCAGACGATGAACGAATTACGGATCTTGAGTATGCATAGGATAATAGATTCTAGCATGCAGGTCACTGGACTTGCGAATTTTTACTTCCCCTACTTATTTAGCACTCTAGTATATCGTTAAACAGGCAATTGTAAAACGTAATGACTCCATACCTTCTAGGCTCCTGGAATGTAGCCGCGTCACTGTCTTGTTTACTCCCGACGTTTCGGAGAGCATTGTAGGCTCTAACCTTGGGAACACCTAGGCTCAGCCCACAGTATATGATGGCAGAAGAATCTCGCAGAGACTCTGAAAGATTACAGTTACCGCTGCTGCAAATCTACCTAGAAGATGGAGGATGCAATGATCTCCGAAACGTCAAGCAGAAACACGACCGTGATGCGGCTGCAACCCACTAGCCTAGAAGCTACAGACAACGGCCGCGGAAGCCTGTGAACTTTATTGACGACTCCATGTTTGCAGTACAATCGGTCTCAATTAACAAGAAGAAATATTATATTATTATTGTTATTATTATTACCATGATCACAAACCTTCCAGCACGTATACTCAAAGTTATTAATATGCGTAACCTATTTTCGCGTGAAAAAAATGCCTTGCGTGCACAACAGCAGCTCTGCAACACTGTCAGTGATTGGATGCTTTGATCTGTCAGTCTTGTGTCTCTACCCGCAGATCAGACAGCTATGTGGTCTCGCTAGAACCTTATTATGGTCGTCACTGTCATATGAGAGGCGTCTATGCACAAAGACTCTCTGCCAATGACCGTGAAGAATAAGAGCTACAGACCTGCACAAAAGTTACTAAAATAGCTGATGCAAAAATTTCTTCGCGAATATCAGGTGTCCCTAGTTATTAACTATGCAGAGTCGCTTGTAAAATGCATTTACCTTCAAACTGCAACATTTATACTAACGAAACCAGCATGTATACAAATGTAAGAATAAATAAGGTTATAGAAGGAAAGTGTTGTATGCCGAGCACAGTTCACAACGTGCCAATCGGCAACAGAGGTGGGCGACTGTCCTAAGCCGCTCCCTTCCCCAAAATAATTTTTGAAGTTACACTTGATAGAATAGTGAAATGTGGTCTAAGACACACACCCATTCCCTTATAGAAACAAAATTTTTAAGCTTAAAATCCACGTTTTCCCGGGGGAGGGTCCGGATTACTTTCTTTTGGGGGGGGGGGTGATACCAGTGTTTTTAACAACAATCCCAATTTGAGGGTCGCCTAAAATTTTTCATTGGTGTATTAGAAAGTCACGGTTACTGTATTTCAGTGTCACGTATAACGTAACCTTGTATTAAAGCCTATGAATCAAAATTTAAAATTTATGAAATTGACTATGGTTTAGGTCTCCTCCGACAAACTTTTCTATGAGCTGCCCTGCCAGAGTGATGAACTAGATACACGAGCATTTGTTTGTTTGCCAAACCAAATATGATATTGCAACCGCAAACCTGTCATAATTTGTCTTAAGGTTCGGCATTAGCCACCACGTTAGATTTTTTATATTAAATTCCTTAAAAGGAAAAGTGAAATTTGCGTTTGTAGCGTGAATTATATATATTATAAATATAGCACAAGAATTGCAGTTGAACTTTTAACGTACAGTTAGACCGCAACAGTTCAGCGATTTTGTTTTATATTCGTAATTTGCTGGAATGATTGCGGCCTAACTGTCAGTTAAAAGTTTAACTGCGATGGTTGCACTGTTACGCAAGGTAAATACAACTCAAGTTACAATCGCAGCAAAGAGCGGAATTTCAAAACAAGTGAAAAATAAAATTATTCAATACGGCGACTAATTCCAAGCCTAAATAATGAAGTGAAAATATCTTGGTCAGTCCTTGACAGTAACGTTCGCAGCGCTGGTCAGGGATGACATGAAATGACTACGGGTGAGTGAGTGGAGAGATTTTAGACAGCGCTTAGCATCGACGTATTTAGCGCTGATGAGTGATGACGTAATGTGAATATGGAGAAATGCCGGAATGAATGGGCGGGAGAAACGGGATGTCTCCGAGATAACCCACCGTCCAACGGCATCGTCCGGCATAATTTCAGCACGTGGAAATCACAATGAGAAAAATGGATTCTTTCGACGGACAAATAAATTAAGTTCATATTAATTTTGTTGTAACAAATTAATTACTTTTGAACTAACCATCGAGACGATGAAGTATCTGCTGAAATTTATTTACTTCGACAGTACGATTTTGTTGATTTAATTTATTTAAAACTAACTTATATTTGTCTAGTTATACTTAACTTTTCGTTAGATGTTATACTTAACTAGACGTGCATTTTATTTTACCCAAAATATTTGTTTCTGTTAAAAATACGAACTCTAGTTTGCATATACTGTTTTACTTGTTTGATTTTACTATCATTTTTACTTGAATCAACCATATTTATTACTTACTATACACATTTGGTACCGTTTAACCATGGCAGATATTGAGCTAAAGAAACGATTTAGTTGGATGCGACGATATATGTTCGTTCAGAAAGCCGTTCTTGTAAGGGAATTATTTGGTAAGCACATGTTCACATTCACACACACTGCGGTTTAGAAAACTTGTCTCACCTATTTTTTTTTTTTTTTTTTTTAAGTATTGCTATGTAATAAATCTGTAGAGTATTAATTTCTGTGTTCTATTGTACAGTTACGTTAGGTTAAATGACATAAGATAACTTTAACTGTTAAAAACATTTTGTCGAGTACACAAGAGTCTTATTATAGTTTCCATTTCATGCTATCTATGATTTTCGCATATTCCATGTACAATTATGTAAATGCTACGGAGAAGAAAACTGTCAGAGTTAGCCAGTTTATCGGAATCTGTAGTTCATCAAAATTATGTGTCACAGTTATATGATTGTAAAAATTCATTTAATAATTTATTAGTCGTGTTGGTCTAGGGGTAACGTATGAGGTAGACAAGCTAAAGGTTGCCGGTACAAATCCATATACTTCTGTAGCTTTTATATATTTATACGTAAATATTATTTGTATAAAAATTGCTGTGCAAGTAACTTTATTTTCGTGATCAAAGCAAGAAAAATATTTTTAATGTCGTATACTTTAACGGTTGCTCAATTAAATAAAGTGCCTATGTTTAATTTAACAATATCTATATGGTGTCATCAATCACGTAATTTTGTTAAAACAACAACAATATTTCAAACTAATAATTTGGTTGTGGCAAACGATACATTTGTTTGCACGTATTCAAATATACAATAGGGTTGTTTTTAACCTCCGACGCAAAAAGAACGTGTGTCTGTGTATCTGTGTGTCTGTGGAATCGTAGTTCCTAAACGAATGAACCTATTTTGTTGTGGTTTTCTTGTTTGAAAGTTGACTTGATCGAGAATGTTCTTAGCCATGATTCATGGAAATATTTTCAGCCATTTGAAGATCGTCAGCTCTTTTCTGTTTTTTTTTTTTTTTTTTTTTTTTTTTTTTTTTTTTTTTTTTTTTTTTTTTTTTTTTTTTTTTTTTTTTTTTTTTTTTTTTTTTTTTTTTTTTTTTTTTTTTTTTTTTTTTTTTTTGTTAATGTGAGAAATTCTACTGGTCTGATCGATTTGAAATTTAGTATCCTGTGAGTTTTTTTTTTTTTATTTTTAATTTAAGTCTTATTTATGGATGCATGCGACAATGATACGGTTGACTATAAACCAAAATTTATACAATATTTTATTCTCAGTGCAGGGTCCACCCCCCGGCATTCAAACCCGGATCTCCTTGGCAAGAAGCGAGTTCCATAGTCGCTGAACGAACAGCGGCCCTCACCTTCAGAAGTGTGTAGTACACATTAAAACTGAATAAGTTTATTGAATTTTAAAGGTACTTCATAGTTAATATACAAAAACAAAAAAAAAGTCCCTCCTAGTAAAAAACAGTTGTTTGCCAACTATTTTAATAAATATTTTGCAAGGGCAACGCGTTCCTTTAACGTTAGCTCTAAACATCTGGATTGAAGTTATCTCAGTTGGTAAAAGTTTTCTTTCGAGAAACTAATTTTAGGAAAAAATGTTTCTAGTTGTAGGTTATTAGTAATTATTTGTAACTTATTTGTAGTTACTTGTGAGTTGTTTGTGTTTATACTTTTACATTATAACTATGGTTACTTTTATCAAACTTTACGAGTTGTATCTTATCGTTACTTTAAAATGTACTTTGCTTGTAAAAGTTTTTATTTTTTAAAAATGACGTGTTCTATTTCTTGTAAAAGGCGATACAGAACGAAAATACATCGTTCAACCAAACAAGAGTTCAGAAGAAATAGACAACACTAATAACATATTTACTCACAAAATTGTAAACTTATTTCCTAGTTGTTTATTGACTTTCAGAGATTTATAAATATGTAGTCGGTAATTCTAACGATCCGCTTTCGAACAGTAACAATTTGCAGCATCGAGAAGAAAAAACTTTTGATACAGGAATAAATATGCAAGAAAAATTTGTCAGAATGTGTTCTTGGGTGTTTATATCATGAAATTACTTAATTGTTCATAGTTTTCGGGTTATTTAAAAAAACACTAACAGATTCTTTAGCAATGTGAACCACGCCGAAATGAACAAAATAGTAGGTGGTAGCATGTATGTACGTTCCACAGGTGCTAGCTCAGAGAATATAATAGGTATATCCCTATACTTGCTCGCGTCAGGGCTGTGAGGTTGGCAGGTCCACGTTCAACTCCTGGCGGGGCTGGTCCCCAGATTTTCGCATGTGGGAATCGTGCCGAACAATTCCGCTGGTCGGCGGATTTTCTCGGGGATCTCCTGTTTTCCCCGCCCCTTCATTCCGACACTGTTCCATACTCACGTGTCATACCTAACCAGCGCTGAAGACTTAAATATTAAACGCTGACCAAATTTTTCTGGACTGAGGTTGGCAGCATCCTTAAGCAACGTAAGCTCGTGTATTAATACTTGGTAAGATATTCGCAAGAGCTTATTTCGCTTACTAGCATGCAAATAAATAAAATATTTAATTTGCTGATGAATGAAAATGTCTTCCTTTTTACACACATACTAACGAAATTTTCAGGTGTTTTTATTAGATTATCTGCATTAGAACTAACCTATAAATTAAATGTAGTTTGAATTTTCATTCTTGGCAAAAAAAAAAACTTAAGCGTAGCTTTTTGGTGTCATATTAAATATCACAATCAAGTAATTGTATCGTCACTGTGAGTATAAACGAAAACTGTATGAAACTTGTCTAATAAAGCGAGATTTAACTAAGTCCGCCTATCTATGTCAAAATGTTTAATCCGTGTAGAGTCTGTCGTGGTAGTTTTGTGATAGTGAAGCACAACTACTGCTGCATGTTGTTGCATCAACAGACTGTATTTATTTTGCACCGTGTTTCGAGCAGCAGATAAGTTCTATGAGAATCTACTGCCTCTTTTTTCTGTTTGTCATAATTGTTTTCCAATTATTATGTTGACAAAAAACTTTGCGGTCACCATAAAATATTTTGTTATTAATGAACCTCACCAAAAATTTTCCTGTGATGACCACAAGAAAATGTTTTCCCCTAATCAAATTTTCCAGTGACTGCAAAATATGTGGTAACCACTACAAAGATTTTGGTGAGGTCCATATTGTTAAAACTTTTTGCGGCAACCACAAAACCGTTTTTTTTTTTTTCGGAGTACCTTTACTTCTGAAATCCTGACGATTGGCAATACTATCTAATCATCGTTCTCATCCGTCATCATCAATTCCCATGAGTCATCTATCACCGTCCGTCATCCTCCGTCACTGGTAAATTTACCGTTATCAATCAGACGTCGCGTGGTGTAGTGACAAGACCATTCGCCTCCCGCCTCGGCGATCCGAATTTGATTCGCGGTGTGTTCAATCCTGTGTTTTATACTTGACGGTGATTATGAAGGTATCAGCGATATTTGTGCCTTTCACGTCAATCTTGAAGTCTGCAAAAATCAGCAAAATGTGGCGTAAGTTGGTTGGCGGAATCTGTAACCTACTCTTATCTGAAGAGATCCAAAGAAGATCAAAACGCGAGTGAATCTATTTTCGTCCTCGGATTGCCACAATGGTTAGAATAGAAAATCGAGTTTACCGAATTGGCTTTGCCGGATTCCACGTTAGCCCCTTGTGTAATGAGCGGAGCCCGCACATCCAAAATGACACGTTTAGAGCAATAATGGTTACGAGCTGTTGGCCTCCGGCCGATGCTCCCATACCTGCTGGTCAGGTTGGGGATACGCCTAACTGTCAACAAGCAAGGTGATTCTCTGGTCATCCTAACACGGCAGACAACGTTATGCTCATCGTTTTGACTTCAGGTGTGAAACTGAGCACACTACGATGTTTTGACTGATCTCTATCATACAGTAACCGTTATTACTCTGAATGTGTCATTTTGGATGTCTAAGCTCCGCTCGATACACACACGTAGCTAGCATGGAATTTGGTAAAGTCAGTTCGGTAAACCCAATTTTCTGTCCTAACCGTTGTGGCCATCCAAGGACAAAAATAGATTCATTCGTATTTCAATTATCTTTGGATCTCTTCAGGTAAGAGTAGGTTACTGATTTCACAACCGACATACGACACAGTTTACAGATTTTCACAGACTTAGGGGTTGACGTGGAAGGCACGTTGATAGTATTTAATCCTGTTTTTTTTCTCTTACGGGAAACGTGGCGGACATTTCCCCTGACAGTTGGGTTTTCTCGGGACATTGCCATTCCTCCCGTCCTTGCATTCCGTCTCTACTCCGTTGTAGAGCATTGTTTGACGTTAGAATTCAAGTACAGGTCGTTCGGAATAAAGTGAGCACTAAACATTTTAACTTTGAAAAATATCACTAGCCGTTACTGAATACAATCCTACATTAACTCTAGTTGCCTTACTAGTTGTATGTTGGCAGCGAAATTACGCAAAATAGTTCCATTCATTTTCCTATTTAACTACAACCACACTGATATCGACATAATTGTATTTTATATAAGTATTAAATTTTTTTTATCAAATTGTATTGGCTCCTACCGACTGTACAGTTTATCTTACACGCGCAAACATCAAGTGACGTGTCCAGACAGGTTAGAAATTTCCCGTCATTAGCCGTTACGCGCGGAAAGATACTAATTGGCTGATAATATATGTTTAACAGGGCTTTTTTGAGAACTCACTTTATCCCGAACCGCTTATAAATGGCGAAAGGCAATTTTTAAATTCCCACTCAGTATCATTAAGATCCTTATTAAGGTCCTTTTTTTATCTGCGTATTAATCAACTAGGATCCCGTTACAATTTTAATTCTTCTTTTTTCTTTGTCGCTGTTTCCTATATTTTCAACACTTCATTTTCTCCTCATGTTGTCTTTTCCTTTCTTTTGTCCATGATGTTCCCGATTCCTCATTTCTTCTGACTTGAACGGCTTCTGAATTTAGTATCTTAATCTTAAATACGTTTTTTTTTCTGTTATTTCCTATTCTTTAGTGTTGATTCTTTCTAGTTCTTCCACTATTTCTGTACTGCATACTATTGTCGATTTCTTCCATAAATATAGGAATATTTGTTTTGTTAGTCTGTTCTCAATCATTCTGTAGAAGAGCCCAAGGATGATTAATTTTAACTTTGACATTACCTCATATATTTTCATTATATTTTTGTAGATATCCTCTTTACTTCCACTTCCAATTGACCGAAAATATGTAATTTATATTTCACCCATAATGTTTCTAATAATTACTTGAGTAAAATACTGAGACAAAAATGCTACGTGTTGACAATAAGTACTTGGCCTCAAACATAAAATTCAACAAAACTCGCTCTAAATTAATGAAACCGCCTCAAATAAATTACGTGAAATCATTAGCATAAATAAATTACTATAGGTTAAAACTATGTAACTTAAGCATTAGTTTCTTGAAGCCTTCGTCTCGTTAGCCTTACTCTAAAAGTGTTTTTATTTAACCAATCTGACAGGAAAGAAAAACTATTTAAGTTCAAATATTGGTTATTTATTTTCAAATTACATTTTGGTCTAAGAAAACGTGATATTAATTAATGCCATTTACCGGAGAAGCGCAGCTAAATATTTATGAGGTGTAATTCATATGCGCCTACATTTGCGACATTAGTTGCTTCGTCTCTACAAACGGAAGATAGAGATTCGTTTCACTGCGCATAAAACAGAAAATTACGTAAAATAAATTAATATTTCGTAGAGTTCTTTTTCTATCACGAAATTATTTATGCATTTATTGAAATAAAGATATATTCGTCTGAGTGGGGTGTTTCGAACCCGAATACGTAGGTTAGCAAGTAAGAATGCCACCGTAGCACTACGAATACTATGTCAAACCATATCCGAAAAAGTGATATTTATTATACATAAACTGCAAAATCCTGTTTTTCAATTATTACGACATTTCCATTTGTGTTTTGTCGAATTAGTCACGCTGACATTGTTTATGCTAATATTAAGATTCTTCCACCATACTGATTAACATTTTAAATCCCCTAGTTATCACAGAAACTAATATTTTGTAAGTCGAGATAGACATTTGAATAGCCGCCATCTTGTCGACCAACGGTGCTCACTTCGTACACTTATTTCGTAAACGAGTTCAAGACAGTGAAGCATACCGGTTTTCAACTAGGCCAAATCGTATGCGAATCTGACCATTCCAAACACCTCGTACACGAGCGATCGAGCTGTATTTTTCAGCATAGGCTCTCTGGTGAATGGTTGCGTAGTGATCCTGGCGTCGATATGGAGCAGACAGACCCATTGGAAAGCGTCACGCGCCTCTACATCATGCCGTGTGTGTCAACTCGTATCTTCTTCGGAGCGTGGAGTCCCGCTGTCCCATTGTATTCCATGTTTCATATTATGATTCCTTGGCCGAGATTACTCTGGCTATGTGATTGTTCAGGCGACCCACTTGCTAAGACTTACCTGTTTTAGCTTATGTTTTGACCAGGAGATAGACAGAATTCTTTGTTGTCTAATATAAAAATTATTTTGGGAAAAAATAAAAGAACACTGACAGAATTCCTCTGGGATTGATTTTATTGTGTGCTTTATATTTGTTTTTCCTTAGTCGTTTTCGCACTTTGTCATTCAAAACAGGTTTTATCAGCAAAACATGAGCAATTGTGTGTGTCCACGAACCAATAAATTCTAATTTACATCTTTTACTAAATGAAACCATTATGAACTATATAGGCGTCAATTAGGCGCCCAGCCTAACCCAGGTAGGAACTGCCGGGTGATAAGACCCCTCGTCCCTCACCAAGGCGATCCGGGTTCGATTCAAGGCGGGGTTAGTTCCAGTTATTTTGCATGTGGGAAACGTGGCGGGCGTTGCCTTTAACAGGCGAGTTTTTTTTTCAGTGCTTTCGTGTTTCCCCTGTCCTTGCATTCAGTCGCTGTTCTATCTGTGTAAGATTTCATTTCTGGTATATCCTCATGCAATCTCGATTTCCTCCGGGGGAGGAGGTTGGCGATGTGCTTTCACCCCATCCTCAAATCATGGTGTAAACGGTGCAGATCCGCAGTCGGGTAGCTAGAGTGTATATATAAACATATACACATATGTGTTTGTTTTCATTCATGTTCATATACTTTTATCTATTAAATGTTACTGTACGTATGTTTAAAAATATTAGTAAGCGATAGTACATATTGTGTTGGCATGCTTGATAACAAGAAAAAGTAATCATTTGCTGCAGGTGTATCAAAGAAACATTAATCATTCCCCATTTTTACAACAATGAGTGTAATAAGATAGATTTAAACGTTGTCTTACCAAAGTAGAATTCCTGCACAGTATTGACGATGCCGTACTTTGAAGAGTAGCCAAAGAACACTATCATGTATTCGTCGAAAACAACGTTGGCAGAATGGCCCACCAACTCTATGGGACCTGCAAAATAAAAAAAATATTGTTTGCTTTGGCACTGTAATTAAGACGAGTAAATTCTTTATTTATACCCACACAAATATTTATATACAAGTTTAAGAAACATGTGACCGAACTCTACCAGCGTTCCACTGAAGTGAAAATATGATATTTGAGATATGATGCCAATGATATTAGAGATATGATGCCAATGTTACATTTCAAATATCGAGAGCTACACGCACTCTTACAAGAGACAAGTGATCACACAAAGGTGTATGAAGAGTTGCCTACCTACCAGGCCATTGTAGCTAAAACTGTAACCTTTGCGCGCGTTTTATATGAAAACAATTGTTCTCTAGACAGTTGCAACATAAGTAATTTCTTATATAATTACGACACAATGATTAATTACTATGGTATCAAACTTACCTTTCGGTCACAATAATCATATTGTATGGAACAATATGTTTTACACCCCTATTTTTTACGATGACGGGCGTACGGCGTACCATAACTTTATTTTATCGTATATTTCGGTTTGCTTACCTGACATACCGCACATAGTTTGTTCCTTTAATGCAAGAACTTTTCAAAATATTTCACAAATTATGCTTTCCGGTACCTACAGTTCTTACAATTTGTGATAGATCATGCGTGCCACATATCATAACTCTTCTTTTCACGTTAGAAATCCCCTGGCGAAATATTGTCACATGTTTCTGAATCACGTTGTATATGCATGTGTATCTACAGTTTGTAAGTGACGGGATATACACATCAGTGTAAAGGACTCTTAGACAACCAGATGACATCGAACACTCGCGATTAATCAGGTCGTAAATAAATCGAAGCCTCTTCACAAATATCTACACTCTAAATTATAATCAGTGGAATTTTCAATCTTTCAATAAGTTGCAAATATTTTCAGTGACGAATGTGTTGTACTGATGATAAAAAAGTAAGAAAACAGTAGATTAGGGCAACAGACTCATACATTTCATAATTAATCAATACAAATTCTATTACTCTATCTGTAGTAGGAAAAATACAATTTAAAACTGTAATTAAAACATACTTCAACAATGTCGATGATCTTAGTCAACATGTAATAAATATCGTACCACTTTTCACAGCAAGCATGCTACAATTTTTTTTTGCTCGCTTTTTAAAGTGAATTGTGTTTTTATACTAATTTACACCCAATTTTGCATTATTATCTACAGTATACCAACGTTATAATAAGTATTCTTGTATGGTGGTTATCAGTAGTTCAGTATATTTAAGTTCAGTTTCGCTCCGTTGCACACTGAGTCACTGTGACGTTATGCTGCTTTCAAAAAATTCAGAATTTAGTGTAAACAGTAATTGTATTACTGACAAAACGATGTAGGACTACAAAGATAACACACATAACTGGTACTATAATGGCAACTTTTTTATACAAAGTGTGTTCCTGTTCGGTTAGCGGATTACGTAATGGATTAATGGGCTAAGAGTCGTGGGTTTGAATCATATTCGAGTTCTTCACTTTTTTTTAACTTTGATGCGTGCTTTACTTGAACTTATGACATAATTTAGGAAAAGCAGAATTACAAACTCATTTGTTTTGGACAAGTAGGTAAATAAATGTGTTACTTTTAAATTAGTCAAAATCTCTTATTCAATCAGTGAGCTTATTTCTCTGACGCAAAACGTAACTTTCCACAAATTCCCGATGGAGCAGTGTCAACCATTTCAATCTGGGGAAGTCACTGAAAAAACTGTATATATTCACCTTTTCAGTGTAGAACGTACAAAACACGCTCGGCCGGGCTGGGAAGGATCACGCAGCGCCAAACCGTGATGCTTGTTCGAAATGTTTTATTTCCGTTAAATTTACTAAGTTTATGTGATATTTGAATGAATTCTGCAATGCGAGTGTATGACGAACTCAAACGTCGTGTGACGTGCGTTATGCTGACGAATGTTCTGAGTCACAGGAAACCCACAGTTACATAAAATGTCTAAGTCCGAGAAAATGAGCAACAAAAGAAAAACGAAGAAACAAACCAAGGAGGCCCAGAAATGGCTGTAGTTAACAAACACGAAAGTAATTAAGTCTGCCGGAGTTGCTCAGATTGTTCGCGTGCCGGGAGACGGGAGCAGGTAACAGTTCCCGAAACGTTGCCATCTGTTGTCGGAGGGCGCCTACTATTATCTTCTGTTCTTATTTGTTATAAGTTTGACGTGTCTGTCTGTGTGTATGTGTGTCTGTCTGCAGCATCGTAGCTCCTAAACGAATGGACCGATTATGATGAGGTTTTTTTTTGTTTGAAAGCTGACGTGATCGAGATGGTTCGTAGCTATAATTTATGAAGATCTGTTCAGGCGTTTGAATATCATCAGCTCTTTTCTAGTTGTTGAAGGGATGTGAACAACTTCTACCGGTCTGATCTATTAGAAATGTAGTATCCTGTGACTTCAATGATACTACAATAACATACATAATTTGAAGGATTCCCAACTCCTCATCAATTTACAGTCAGGGTTTTTTAAATGTTTAATTTAAGTTGTACCTGTATATTCGTTGTTATGGTCTTGTTTGCAACCATTTTTGTCGCTATGTTAATTTGTGTTGTCCTCGTTGTCTTTATCCATAACTGTCGCCATTTTCATGTACCTTATTTTGTTCTTGTCTGGTATTTCCTTTTCGATTCTTGTTTCCATTGTATACTGTCTCTATTCCTATTTTGTTATAACTTGTATGTGCGTGTAACCAACAAAACATTTCGGTTTTCTTTACTTAGGTCAATTCCCCATATGTTTAAAAGTTCAGTGCTATTAGTTTGGCAAGGAACAATTTCCCTGCGAGTTGTACTATCGTCGATAAGTACAGCCATGATTTTATGGCAAAACCATTTTTGCAGCATTTGGATTCAATGCGTTATATGCACATCTGCACCTCTGCTACATCGTCTGTGATTGGATGATTTTACTCTCACTTGCCTTGTCGAATTACAGACGTACGGATTCACAATAATCTTACTCTGATTGGTGCAGTCGAATGAGAAACATGTCTGAACAAAGATACGCTGCCAATAACCATGAAGCACAGCTGCCTATGTGAACGTGAGATACTAAACAAAGTGGTGCAAAAATATTTTCGTGACAAAATCATTGCCCTAACGGTTAAATTATTGCTGGACATGCAAAGATAACTTTATTCATTGACAGTGTTCACATATTTCTACATAAAGATATCTCCGTAAGTACCAGCATATATTCTAAATCTGATTTGGTGAGTATTCACAGATATGCCAGTGATTTCACAAATTGCGGGTGGAGCAGTTTTAAAAATTGAATACCTGAAAATATACTGAAAAACCATTGAATATATACTTATTCACTTTTGGAATATTGGTACTGTACTTCGGAATTCGTGAATATTCAAAGATTTGCCAGTGGTTGTTCACAGATTAAATTAGTTGAAATTTCTCCATCCGGAATATGCGAAAACCACTGCAAATCTATGAATATTCCCTAATTCTGATTCAGTCTTTATTTTGACCACCCACCCACAACAGCGCAACTTGTCCTTTGTCAAACATTCTCATTATAAATTCGATGATATTACTTACATAAACCTACCCGCGTGGTAGACAGCATTTTTAATTTTTTTTATTATTATTACTTCTTGTATTTGTACCAGATATGATTTTTTTTAAACATAAATTGTGAATTCATTTTGCACTTGTGAAATGTTTTTATCTGACATAGTTTTTGCATAATTTTTTGAGAAAGCAAAAAATTTGCTGCCATTGTTTTAAGAACGACATTAAAACTAACTTACTTACTGAACTAAAATTATTTACACTTAAAAACGATGTTGTAGATTAAAATATATAACGTATAAAAAAATAAAGAAAATTATTAAACTGAAAAACAATTATTGATTTTTTTTAAACATGAATTCTAAATTTCAGCATTTCTTAAATACTAAATATTTTTTTTTTTTGTTTTTATGTAGCATATCACCCGTGTTTCGCTGATGAATAGGAGTGGAGAGAGGTGATGGACTGCAGTATTTCCTCATAACCACCCAAGTAAATAAGGGAATTAAGGACATGCTATCTTGTTTCTGCAATAATACAAGGTGTAACAGAAGTGATGGTCAATAATTCTCACATGGAAAGTACTGGCGAAAGAAGCTACAAATGTCCAATAAACATGGGTCCGGAAATCAACCGTTGTCGAGATAGAACACGTTGTTTGATGCAGTTGATCAGGATGTAGGAACACATGGAATTTCTAATCTTTAAAGAAGGTGTTCAAAATGTTGCCCATGCGTCTGAAAGCAACATTGAACTCGTCTCTGAAACGAATTGCGAATCCTCTCAGGCAGTCCTGGTGTATTCTGTAAATGCTGGAAGACTGCTTCAATCCGCAAGCGTAATTCTTCAAGAGAGTTGACTTCAGTAGCATAGACTAGGCTTTTGACATGACCCCACATACGAAAATCCATGGGATTTAAATCTGGTGACCTTGGAGGCCATGGCACAGGTCCTGCTCTACCTATCCACTGTTGACCATACCGTCGAGTTAGAAGCCGGCGCACACGTAATTGAAAATGTGCTGGAGCACCGTCATGCATAAACGACATGTTCAGGCGTTGGTTCAGTGGAACATCATCATGAAGCAGATCTGGAAATACAGTACGCAGAAACTGCCTGTACCGATCTCCGGTTAGTCTCTGTGGTAGGAAGTGTGGTCCAATTACGCGGTCTCCGAGCAGTCCGGCGCAGACGTTCAACGAAAAACGTTGCTGATGTCATGACACATGTGTCGCGTCATGATTGACATCGGCCCAAATGTGACAGTTATGGAAGTTGAAAATGCCGTCACGGGTAAACCCAGCTTCATCCGTGAACAGAATACTGCTTACAAACATGGGGTTCAAAGTACACTGTTGTTGCGTCCATTGGCAGAAATTCTCTCTAGGAGGGAAGTCTGCATTGTTGAGAACTTACACACGCTAGAGATGATACGGATACAGTAATTGCCGATGTAAAATCAGCCACACATTCATATGACTCAGCACACGCTCCTGGATAGCAATCCTCCTTGTTGAAGTACTCGGACGTTCGTGTATAATGTCTAACACCCTTTCCTCAACATCAGGTGTTATGGATCTGGGTCTACCTTCTCGTACATGATGTGCGAAACTCCCACTTTCTCGAAGGCGCTGATGTAACCTCGTAAATGTACGTCTGTCGGGCTGCCTGCGGCGAGGAAAAGCTTCTTCAAACAATCGTGCAGCCTGAAGTGCACTGCCATTAGCTTTGCCATACATGAAGTGCATGTCAGCGTACTCTTCATTAGTGTAACCTCCGTCCATTGTGCCTTTACTTTCGTAACTGATTGTCTGTACGGCACAGAGAATGTAGAGAGCGAGGGGAGTAGTTGCGCATGCGTCAACAACCTGATAGGCGAACCATACCTTGAGATACCAGCGTAATTACCTAGGAATCCAAACGCGTTTGGAGTTGGTTCCCAATTCGACTTGTTACGAGAACTCGACAACGGTTGATTTCCGGACCCATGTTTATTGGATATTTTTAGCTTCTTTTGGCCAGTACTTTCCATGTGTGAATTATTGACCATCACTTCTGTTACACCTGTATTTTTTTTTTTATTTATACGAGAGCAGACATCAACAATCTCTTTGGTGGATTTTTTTTAATAGTGTTTGTCGTGAAAGCTATTTTTTTTTTTCAATACAACAAATTACAATATATAGTTTAAACTGAAAAGTCAACTAACCAGAATTTCGTTAATTACAAAATTAGCTAAAACTGCAGTACTTACTGCATTCAAAAAAATCAACAAACATGGAGAAGACGATTTTAAACAAAACTGCACGACAGATTTTTTATTTATGCTCTCGTTTAGGTGTAAAAATTTAATATAGCTAAAAAAAGTATAAAAAATAGATCATGGTCTTAAGGTGTCTCCCTAGATAGAGTGGGTATGTGTGTGTAGGTGCAGCACAAAATCAACAGAGCGCTAAGAGCACAGCTGATTGGCTTATATAATGCAATATCTTCTCTATGCACAAGTCACTCTACTGCCGTGTAGTAGCTTACTAGTATTCTCTTATCTATGAGACTTTAAGTGGTGGCCATATCATTTTATCTGTGGAAAGTATGGTTCAGCTAGCGCATGCTTCTATTTTTTAATTATTTGAACACGGTTGGTATTTTCAAAGAAACGGTAATCTGGAACACCCGTTCTTAAGCATTTTGAGGGGTTAAAAAATCGTATTTTTAATACAAGGATTGAATTTTTATACTTATAGAGTCATAGTTTGAAGTGAATGTTTTTTTTTTTTTTTTTTTTTTAGATCTACAAATGTATTGCACATCAAGTAGATTTGTTACAAAAATAATACTCGAAACTCGCCGTAACACATTTCATGCCTAGGTAGGGAACCTCCTTAAGGGTGTTCAAGTGCGATAAAACCATAATTTAATATTTTTATGAAACATTGTTAGTTTTGTAGACGATACTTGAGATACATTTTGCTGTTTCGAAACAATTTTATATTTCATAGTTTTCTCGTAACGGAGTGTCTAAGTCAAAATTTGCTTGTTACGCTGCCATGCAAATAGTGAAAACCAACTGACCTACTTAAACAAAACAATTCACTGTGAACTTGCATTCCATGAACTATGCAATAAAACATTTAAAAAAACCACAACGTAATATTTTGAATTTTAAAAAATCGTGAAATTACAAGAAAAAAGTTGCAAATTCGGCAATTTTTTAAAACACAGAAACCGTTAGCGTAATTTTTTCAAATGTTTTCATACGTAGTCCATAGCATGTTATTTCACTGTGAATTATATCACGTCGTTAGTCAACTGGTTTTCACTATTTTCGTGGCAGCAGAACATTCAAAATGTTACTTTGACGCACCGTTATGAGAAAACTATGCCAGCTAAAATTGTTTCGTAAGAGGAAACTGCACTCACAAGTATCGTCTACAATACTAACACTATTTCATATAAATACATAATTATGACTTTATCGCACTTGAACACCCTTAAGAGAAGATCTCAAGTGAAGACGTACTGCGTATAAAGTCGATGAGGCAAGTCGTTAACGAGCAACGGTCTTTCGCTCAAACTGCCCATTGTTACGGCCAGTGTGCCGTGAGCTGCAGGAGAACGCGAAGTAGCAATTACTTCCGTGAGTTCACGTAGTCTCCAAATTGATTTAAACACACCTGCAGTGTTATTATTAAGGAATAAGAGGCAGAAGAGGAAATTATACGCATTTCTGAAATATTAGAAACTAATGAAATCTTTAAGAATAGGAAAATTCAAAGGTGTTTTGCAACAATGATACCAAAAACATTTTAAGCACGATGAAGACAGTTTGAGAATGTTCTTTAGTCTCAACCGAAAGTGCAGTCGTTGTAATCCAATAGCGCGCAAATCAGATCACTAAAAGTAATTATGCATGTGTCAAAAACCAAACGATAAAACTACAGACGCCAAGTTATATTTTTCTGCTTTGCCTTAAGGAGAGTGAACGCGTATGCCCTAAAAATGATATTTTTATTAATTTTTCTCAGTTTTCTCTCTCTCTAATACTAGGTACAGTAAAATATCGCCAATTCAACTGCCTACGTGTTATAATTAACTTCCTATTTGTACTCTAGTTGTCCACTAGCTGCTACTCAGTGGGACTACAGTCAATGAACGAGTAGACTAATGACATACGATAGGACAACAGTAAAAAGTGGTTGATTGAAAATTAAATAGATTTTGGTCAGCACTTAACGTATAGGTCTTGAGCGCTGGGTGCGGGGTGACATGAGGTGAATGTGGAGCGACGCAGGAATGAAGGGGAGGTGGAAACAGGAGATCCCCGAGAAAACCCGCCAACCAACGGCATCGTCCAGCACGATTCCCACATGCGAAAATGCGAGGGCCAACCCCACCGGGAATCGAACCCGGGTCGCCCTGATGTGAAGCGAGTGCTCAATATACTGCGCCGACCGTGGCTCCAGTTAAAAGTGGCGTCTATAGTTAAAAGATATTTACCACTCCCGGAAAGAATCTATGATACCAGAACAGGTTATTTACAGAAGTGTGCGTATAGCCAAACATTGGCGTTACAGAAAATAGCTTGCTAGAAATTCCTCTTCAGGTCGTCGCTTATCACGTGCTTAAAATGCTTTGCAGTGTGTTCGTTAACAGGTTTTTTTTTAATGAAACTATTCCTAGAGGCAAGATTATTTCGCGTATTTGTTCTAGGTCAGGTTGAATGCCAATATTGTATACTTCACTACTCCTGTGATTAGACGACACCTGTTTTAACACATCTTTGACGACTGCAAGCCAGTGATAAATAAGGAAACAAGTCGTGGTGGTGACACGTGTTATGGTTAGAAACCAATAGATATTTGACTTTGACCAGTGTGTGTATAGGTCTGAGAAGTCTAGGCTGTTGCCAGATTAATACGCGAAATATTCGTGGCTCTAACTATTCCACATGCGCCCATTGTAACCAACTTACGAAAAGAAAACACATTTCGGACAAGGTCAGAGTGTCAATGTTAAGACACTATGCTTACTAGAGATGATGGAAAATCGCGAAAATTATTTGTGCCAGTATAGCCTCCAAGACACTGAGCTGCCTCTTATTGGCTGATGTGTTTAGAGACACCATAACTTGTTTGAAGACGAATCAGAGACGTTCTTCGTTAAATCAGTGGTATTCTCGTTGGCCGAGTTAAATTGGGCAGACATCTTCGGAGACAAACGAGTGCCAACAGCAACTTTGAAACGTAATTCATGTGCGCATTATATTGGAGTCTAGCAAACAGTCAAATTTTCCATTATTAGGGCTAGGAATATTTCGCGAGTTCAACGGCCAACATGATAGAAACCACTATCCTGTGTAAACCGAAGCTCTACTATTTGTCCACTACCTGCTACTCATTCAGACAGGAGACAATGAATGAATAGACGGGACTTGAGTATGCATAGGACATTGGATTCTAACATGCAGGTAATTGAACTCGCGAATTTTTCCTAGCCCTAACCATTATCTCTAACCATGCTCACTAAAAACACTGTTTCTAATCCCTTCAAGAAAGCTATAAACGGCCTTTTCAGACTGCCGTACTTCAAAATCTAGCAACCGGATGTGTGTGAAACTGAGACTGAGATGTGCACTGAACTTTGCTACAGATTTTCTATCAATAAAAATGTTCACCTCTTAGATTGTCATAGAGAAATAGGATCGGCAGGAATATTGCATACTAGTTCAACGTTTGGCATATTGTGGCGACGCGGAATTTGTAGAGGTGACGGTTTATCGCAGGAAAATTTGACTGGTTGCTGGGTTTCAATGCACGTTCAGCTTATCAAAAGATTATTAGTAGAGAAGGTGATTTATCGCGTGAAAAGTTGGCCGTTTGCTAGGCTTCAGTACAATGTATTCATTTCTGATGCTATTATTTCGTTACTGGCGAGTCCCTATTTGATTGGGCCAATGATAACTCTGGTGGACTACTACTGGACGTCTGTGATTCGTCTATTAACTAGACTGTGCCACATAACCGTCGACCAATAATACACGACGCAGGACGCTACACTGAATTGCAGAATACGCTGGTAACATTCTCGCGATAAATCACCTTTTCTAATTACTAGCTATCGCTTGTGCGAAGAGCTGTTGCCCTATTTGACTAAGCCAATAAGAATCCAGCTATTGTAATATTTGATGCCTGCTATTGGTTTGCAGACAGCTACGTTGTGTCAGACGTATTAACACCCAATCTTACATGTTGCAGGAAACTACAGTGTTTTCAAGGATATGTTGGCACTAAAATTTCCGCGATATACCATCGTCTCTAGGCATTTGATGCGTTTCAAGGTCGCATTACTGCTCCGTCACTTTTAAGCCTCCAACCCGCTGGTAGGCAGCGCACTTACAGACAAGTCCCGCAAAAATAATCATAGTTATCTTCATTTGTTATTGCTACCTCCAATCATGCTAATCATAGTTATGTTTTTGATCCCAATGCAGTGAATACTGCTTACAATCGCTACAGCTTTGTTTTTGTCGTTGGCTGTTAGACCGTCATGCATGCGTGCTGCAGGAAAGATAGTCGCAATTATCGCTTCTAAGAACTGGGAAAAAAATGCCAGTTACTTTATTTCGTTAGAACCAACGATTAACAAAGACAGGATTCGATTCCAACATGCCATGTGTTAGTAGACACAAGACTTTGACGATTAAGCTACCGAAGCGATTATGTTGGTGCGGTTTAAATTGAATATACATCGTGAACATAAAAAAACTTTAATATCTGTTGCAAACAATTCTTCTAATTATTATTATCGTCTATATTTATTTCATAAAGTAGTTCAAATTTTTTATTAATTTTATTTCTCAGGTAGTTTAGACCTTTGAATAACCAAAAAAGGCGCCCACGTAAAGGAAAACGTAAGAAAACGCCACTTAATATTAGCAAATACACTTACAGTGACTAAACAATGAAGTATGAAAAAGATAATTTTATTGAAAGAAATTTAATTTTAAGCAAAAAAATTTAAAAAAAAAACTATTTTTTTTTTTTTACTTATTCTATAAGTTGTCACAACGCAAATGAACGCAATCCTCCATGACTTAAACACTTACCCAATGTGTGCAGGCTATGAACGTATGTGTGTGTATATGCAGCTGAAATTAAGAATTCTTAGCTAATTTAACAGGTATTTTTAATACAAGAATATTTAGTAATTTGTTTTATACACACCAAGCCGTATTCCGTGACATGTTTCTGTGTGAATTATTTCATTTTACTTTGTTGATTGGTTTTCGCGGGAAATAAGAAAGAAAAACATACACATGCTGACTATGAACTGCCGTTATGGGAAAACAGACTGAACTAAACTTACTTTGTAAGAGGAAAGTTTACTTACTCTCAAGTAATGTCTACAAAACTAACACTTCTTCACACATATTACGATTTTCTCCACTTGAAGATCTACAGGGTTCTTGGCTACCTAGGATTGAAACTATGGAATTTAAATGGGGAATTAATCATGGAATGATTTCCATTTAAATGTATCAATTTCATGGATCATTCTTTCAAACAAACAATACTGCACGTAACAAATTCTTTAAGGAAAATGTCATTAAAAATACTTTGGTAATTTTTATTTGTTTCGCCGAAATTAAATCTTTAAACGTATTTTTTCTTACGCCATTTCCACGCGTTATCTGGAAGTTGACGTCTCAGAAGGGACCACTAGGCAAGGCTGATACTGTGGTGGTTCGCTATTGACTTCCTCAGGGATGGATGCTAACGGACAAACACATCTCTCAGCCTTGAACTCAAGCACTTAACATTGAATTCGCACCTCCCAGGCCGGGAATCGAACTTGAAACTCTTAGCTCACCAGCCAGGAGCTCTATCCATTGAGCCAAGCATTTAGACTTAAAATATGTATTTCATTTTTAAAAATAGAAATACGAAATATTGTTTGATATTCTGTTTTGGAATATTCACCAAGAAATTTAACGTAAACTTTTCAAATATGTTACCTCTAAAACTGTTCGACTGGTAATTCATTTATTTCGACACTGAATCATTATTAAATCTCCTTGACTAAAAGCAACATATTTAAGGCCATGCTAAGTACTTTTGTTCTCATTGGTGCAAAACCTCAAAACGCCTTTTACGAAATGCTTTGAAAAAATTAAAAAAAAAAAAAAAACAGTCTTACGATGCACAATTCTATGTAAGGGCTTGTAAAATAGTGCATCATTCGTTAGCAAAAAAATATATTATGCTTGATTTTGGTTTACTTTCATAACAAAATTGGTAATCTTTTGAGTCGAAAATTCTGGAAAATTTAGTATTTGTTACCACCAAAAAAGTTCTGTAAAAATGTTTATGCATGTGAACAAACAGTGTAGGATTTTTTCGATACGAAAATTTATGTTGCGTTAAAAAAAAAAAAACATTTTTAAAGTCATTGTAAAACAACTGGGTATAGCCTTAACTCGGTCGTAACTAACACGTGTTCAGATGTAGAACGGGCAGTGGTAAATTTTTGGCGTGTAAATGAACAGAGTAATTGTTAGGTTGTTTCACAGCACCGCAGGGGTTATCAGAGCTTGTTTCCGAGCTGGGGAGGGGAACGGGAGGGGTTGAATTATGGCGCCAAGGGTCAGGAGCTGTGGCGGTAATTACCACAGGACTAGGGCGAGGGGAGGGGAGTTCTTCTTTGTATATTGAAACACACTGGCGAGAATGAATTACAGAGGCACAGTACGGTGGCCACTGCTGCGATGATATCAGGGCTGGGAAAAATTGGCGCAATATTAATGTTCGTTAGACCACACACACTACAGCAAATAGAGTAGAACCACAAGTCAAAGTAACAACATTAATTTCTGTTTAAGAGACCAGTTCACCAAAAATTTCAATATTATTTAATTTTTTTTTTTTTATATTTGTACAAGATGTGATGTGATGTGATGTCACAAATAGTGACTTTTTTTTACTGTAACTACATTTTCTTAGCTTTCGTAGTTTTTGTATAATTACATGTCTACGTACAAATTTGCCCAATACTGTTTTATTCTGTAAAGGAAATTAAACTGACTTAGAGATATGAAACAATTTGCAGTAAAGAATAGTGTCACAGACTATGCCAATACATGTACAAATATCGCATCAAATATTAAAAAAAAAGGAAACTTCAGAAAATAGCAATTTTTAAATTTCTTATTAATTATTTTAATATAAAAAAAATTTACCGCAGTGTAGTCCGTGACACTGTTCTTTAGTCTGAATTATTTCATTTCTGTAAGCCAATTGGCTTTCCTTTCTGGTATAAAATAGTTTTATGAAAATCTGGACTTTGACATGTCATTATACAAAAACTATGAAAACTAAAGCATTGTTCGTTATAGTGAAAAATAGAAACGACGTATGTATACAAAACAAACTATATTTCGTACAATCATAAACGTTACTCAAGAAATTAAATTTTCGACTAACTCCCCCCTTAACGCTGTTTTATACAAAACGTGTAAATAACAAAAATATTCAGGTAAATCCTATGTCAAAATTGAGTTACTCTGTCTTTAAAAATAAGTACCGTGTAGTGGGCTAACTTTGTACCAAATGTTTAGGGGGCCGCGGCTACCGAGTTATATATCAGACCGTTCGCCACCGATCATGGCGATCCGGTCTCGATACTTGGTGGGATTAGTGCCCGGATAACTCGCATGTGAGACACGTGTCGGACGATGTCACTGGTCACTGGGTTTTCTCGGAGATCCCCCCCCCCTTTTCCAAACACAATGTAGAGCCTTGTTTTATGTATTCCTCCGGGAGAATAAGATACCTACAGGCGTCCATATACAGAATGTTAATGAACGACGTTTAAATCATCTTGTACCGAGATAGCCGACACTGAGACAAGAAATATGATATAAGATACTTGGCGTCGTATTGTCGGGAAACGCCTTAAAATTAATGACCAAACGTCAAACATATGGTATCAGAGGTGACACTAATCGCTACATCTGTGACTGCCAGGCGTAGCGTTCGTATTGTATTAAACTAATTATTTGTGTTCACTTAGCAGTGTATCATCTGACCCGCGAGTGCTGCTTACACGCACAGTTCACTGGGTTCCAATCTAGCGTCTTCTGCAGAGTGTTTGTGTACGTTTCCTGCGTATCAATAAGTGTTAGTTGACACTAAAGTAAAGCAGCACACGCGGATCAGATGGTATCTCAGTCAGATAGAGTTAATGTCTAGTAACCCCAACGTTGGTGGTTCGAGCCTGCCCTCCCGCAAGAGATACTTAGTGTACTTACAACTAAAAAAAATCATAAGGTCGAATTCACTATGTACAGACACTTGGAACTTCGCCCTTGTAGACAGCGACACTAACGCACTCGACTAGCCTACTACAGAAGTAAACATTGGAACATACATGGCGGTACCCATCCAGGAACAAAAATGGCCGCCCCGACTGCAGCGCCACCTAGTATACAAAGAAGAAAACAAAGTAAGACACCAGCGTAGCTACCTGTCAATGATGGAAACATGACGTCACAGATTACAAGCGGAGAAAAACAAGTGACAGCCGAAAAAAATTTGACGTCACAAGCAGACGCCATAAACAAACATGGTAGCTGTCAGCCGCCGACGTAAAACAAGTGACAGTCGAAAACAAATTCAAACACCAAAAATCAAAAACCAAAAACAACATGACGGACGTGACGTCACCCAAGATGGCTGACAGTGATGTCATCCAAGATGGCGGACAGTGACGTCATGGCGGCCATGTTGATTACGTCATCAGCTGCTCCTCACCCTTAACAACCCTCTGCGCTTAAACAGGCCAATTGGTTTGATGCAACACGAACACTACGCCTGGCAGTCACAGATGCAGCGATGTGCATCATTTGTGGTATCATATGTTCAACGTTTGGTCACCAATTTTAAGGCGTTTTCCGACTATTGCGACCCCAAGTGTCTTATATCAAATGTCTCGTCTCAGTGTCCGCAATCTCCCTACAGGATGTTTTAAAACACATTCATTCATATATATATATATATATATATATATATATACATACACATTTCAGGGTGTGAAACCCCGGCCCTCTGGTATCTTCCCCATACGATAGTTAATTTACCCCAAGTGTTTGTTTAAACTAAAGGTGTGTTTCCTCTAAAATTGATGAAGACTTAATTAATCACACTTACATAATGAATCTCACTTAAGAGTTAATAGTACCGTAAACGGAGGTGCGGGGGTAAGTTTGCCACAGTAAAATAATTAAAAATTCGCATATATGGTAGCTCGGAATAAAGAAATTTACTGGCGATACATTCCGAATAATTAATTCCGATATATGGCAATTAATATTTATTTCACTGCAGAAAATTATTTACAATGAAAATAGCGCATAAGATCCCCAAAGTCACCCCAATTGTCAAAAGTCACCCACGCTTACGGTATCTTAAAATGTTCATGTTGTAAGGCCTCGCTCTTTAGTTTTGCAGTGGTTTCAAAAAATAATTTTTTACGCAAATTAATACATATATCAAAAATTCATTTCGGCAGATTTAACACTTATATGTCATCTTTTGTACATGAATTTTTTCTGTTGCAATATACCAAACGGTTATTTATATTTTTGCTCCTGAAATAGCAAGTATTTTGTTGTCAAAATAAGCCAAAATGAAGGAAATTTTTTTTTCTAGCAAATGGTACATTATTTAAAAAAAACACTGTGTCAAAATTGTGTATTGTATAACTGTACAGTCTCAAATTTTTTCAAAGCGTTTGTATAAAACATATTTGAGTTATTTGCAATTGTTTGAAAAAAATTAAATATCAGGGAGGTGGAATCATGTTACTCCAGTTTACGATATGTCAAGAGTTACAATTACCTGCGACCTACAAGTATCATTGCATGTCCGAGGCCAAGAGGCACCAGAGCGGTAAGAGTGATACGTAACATGGCAGTCGGACACAACATCGCATTTTAGGGCGCCGTCTACCGCAATTTTCATCATCATTATTTTATTTTGTATTCGTACCAGATATTTTATCTTGTTTTAGACACAATACGTGACTAAATTTGGCTCTTATGTAATTTTTTTCTCTCTTATAGGTTTCGCGTAATGGCTTGTTGAAGTCATATTTTGCATGTTCCCGTTTTAACTACACCAAAACCAACTGATATACCAGACTCAAAAAAATCGCAGTGGATAAAGATACTGCAGGCTACAGTAACATGCTCATAAAATTAAAGAAAAAAAATTATTTGTATTTAAAAAAATATTGAACTTTTTAAATTTTTATTTTCAGTTTCAGAATTTTTTTAAAATTCAAATTATTCTTATTCTTTAATTTTATGAGCATGTCATTATAGCTTGCAATGTCTTTATCCACTGTGATTTTTTTTTAGTTTGGTATATCAGTTGGTTTTGGTGTAGTCGTTAAAACGGAAACATGCAAAAATAGGACTTTAACAAGCCATTACGCGAAAACTATGTGAGATCAAAAAAGTTTCATAAGAGCCAAATTTAGTCACATTTTGTGTATAAAATAAGAAAAAAATATCTGGTACAAATAAAAAATTAAAAAAATGGTGATGAAAATTGCGGTAGACCGCGGCCTTAACAGCCTATGGCAGTCGCTTGTGGTTACATCTGAGGTACGGAAACAGGCAGAGCTAGACTGACTTGTGCGTCAACAACAGTACGTATTTCCTTGCGTGGGGCGCGAAAACGCCGTGCAGGGTTCCGGTCGTTGGCTTTTCCTACGGGACTTGAAGCAGAGACCCTGCTATTGTATACATGAAAAGTGCATAGTAAAGTCCAGCGCATGCTTCTCAATTTTCGTTTTATGATTACGGTCAGTATTTTTTTACGTTACAGCGGTCTGAAAAAAAAAAGTTTTTATTATTATTATTTTAGGTGCCCCGAAACCGAACGCACATTTAGTAGTACCTCTTAAAAACACTTTCTCTTTACACACTTCAACACAGTATATGCACCACTCGCTTTCCATTACGTCAATCCGTGTTCGACTCCCTGAGGGGTCGTTACCGATTTTCGCATGTAGCAAACGTGGCGGATGTTGCCTTTGGCTGGCGGGTTTCCTCGAGGTGCTCCCATGTCCCCCGCTCTCACATTCCGTCGCTGCCCTTTACTTAAGGGGCCTCCCTAGATAGGCTGCGTTTGTGTGTGTGGCAGGAGCGGTAAGATTGACAGTAATCGACGTATGTAATGTATTATCGCCTCTCTACGCAAGTCCCTCAGCTAGCGTGCAGTGCTTTGCAATTATCCTTTCCGGAAATTTCGCGAATTTATTTGAGTGAGTAGGTGTTAGATTTCGAACTCATGTACACTTAAATTGCTTTCGCGATTGGGTCAGAGTTAACTAAACTCGTACCTTAAGACTGTGAACCAATGGAGGACCGGCGTGACAGCACCTGCTGACTGCCGCGCTACCTTGTCACATGTACAACTATCCACTCACTGGAGCAGCAGACAATGTACAAGTATATGAGGACATATTGTATACAGGACTGTGGAGTCTAGCCGGCTGGCCGTTGAACCCACGAAGTATCCGGGTCTTTATCTATGGGACTTTAACGGTGTTCAAGTGCGATTAAGTAAAAATGTTATGTTTATATGAAATAGTGTTAGTTTTGTAAAAGATACTTGCGAGTACATTTTACTCTTACGAAACAATTTTAGCTCTCATAGTTTTCTCATAACGGTGCGTCAAAGTAAAAATTTACATTTTCTGCCGCCATGCAAATAGCGAAAACCAAATGACTTCCGTACGTGAAATAATTCATAGTGAAATAACATACTATGAGCTAGTAATAAAACATTTGAAAAAATCTCGCGAACTGTTTTTGTATTTTTAAAAAATTTCTGAATGTACGAATTTTTTGTATAGGTTTGCAATTTTTTTTTAAATTCAAAATATTGCATTGTGGGTTATTTTATGTTTTTTTTTTCATAGCTCATTGGATGTAAGTTCACAGTGAATTATTTTGTTTAAGTAGGTCAGTTGGTTTTTTCTATTTGCATGGCAGTGTAACAAGCAAATTTTGACTTTGACATCCCGTTATGAGAAAATTATGAGAGCTAAAATTGTTTCGTAAGAGTAAAATGTACTCACAAGTATCGTCTGCAAAACTAACAATATTTCATTAAAATATAAAATTACGATTTTATTGCACTTGAACACCCTTAGAGGTGACCACGATGTTTTATTTGTGGGTAGAATAATTCAAAGTCTAGCGCTTGTTTCCATGGTTATGTTTTTCGATTACGTATGTTATTTTTCCATATACTTCAGTCTGAAAACACAGTTGTAGCCATTTTGAGGGGCCCGAAATTTATGCTTCTAATTTACGTTACGAATTTTTAAAACTATACCGACACAGATGAAAGAGTGTGTTCTTCTTGTAGATATTCAAACATAATTTGCGTTAAACAGTTTCAACGAAAAATAGACGTAACTCGCTGCAACACGTTTAATGTGCAGGTAAAGAGACCCCTTAACCTCATAACAACCCTACACCAGCGCTCAGGAACAAGTACATACATATATACGCTGACCAAAACTTCACTGCTTTCCAATTGTAGTTCGCCTCTGTGGACTTTTAGCGGTGACTATCATTTGTAACGCTAAAACAAACCAAAGATATAGTGCATGCCTCTGAGGTAAGTAAAATTTATTTAAATGCCATTCCAAGCAATCAAATATTTTAGTTCAGAGTCTATAATTCAATTAGGTGAATATAATATCACTTTGTAACTGGATGCAGTTTTTGGACTTACTCCACTGCTATGTAAGAGTCTGTCAAAGAAAACAATGAAGAGAAAAGGAAAGCATAAATAAGGAAAGTATGCTGAGTCAACAGTGTACATACACAACATAAATATCCGTAAATGGAATCGGATGGAACAAAATAATGACAGCGAAATTAGAAAATAATTTCCTTGACAGGCGTCTACATCGCAGTCATGTTTATAAAAAACTACATCCAGTCATGATATTCCATTATACAACTCTTCCAAAGATCGTATCATTTTAAAGCCATTCAATGAATTTTATTATATAAAAATTGAAGCGACTGCTAGTAAAATTATCACTTAGTTTCTAACCAAACTGTAAACATAATATATTAATGTTACTATATTAAAGGTATCTATTTATCCTGCTTTCTTGTTAAAGCAAAACAAATTTTCTTATTAATTTGTTAACATAATTTTCTGAAATAATGCCCGTATTTATTTTTTAGCATAGTTAAACTCGCATTCATAACTAAATCAATGTGTTATTTGAATATATATTGCTAGAAAAACCTTTTGCTGTGTTAAAATTTTGCTTCAAGAAAATTTCAAATATGATCGTAATGGAAATCTTTGTATAAATAAAATACTTTCAAAAAATTGAAAGACAAAATGGCCGAGGTCATGACGTCAACTTGGCGTCAATATGGCTTTCATTAGAGTTGAAAGAAAATTGAAGCAAAATTTTACAGTGTGAAATGGCCTTAAGGAAATTATCTTCTTAAAATGGTTGCAATAATCCCATTTGGGCCTTTTTAGCCTTCAAGAAATAAATGTAAAGAATAACTTAAATACACGACAGAAACCAATAAAAATTCTGACTAAATCGTAAGACGATATTTAAAAATGATGAACTATGAACAGTTGTTAAATGACTTGGTACATGTCTGTTTACTGCGATTGGTGAATACCACCCGTAAAAATTAAAAACTCATCTTACAATTCTATGTAAAGAAACAAACTTTTTCTAGCTATCATTCCAATAATTTCGAACTCAGAATTGATACATGTTGATTTTGAGTGCAAATTCTTCCGGTATTAGCCTACCTAAGTAACTAACTGGCGTATTCCTATATCTTAGATGATAATTGTATCGCAATTGTTCAGCCCTCGGTTATACGCCCTGCAAGGAAGTCGCAGTGTCTGCATATGTTTCAGGCTTTACGAAATTTACATTAATTTTACATACGATTTTCTCGAAAACGGCTAACTATGGCAATTTTTGAAAATACGACATTTTTTATTAATCTTCCACGCTTGTTTAATATTCTGTAGTAGAACATGAATTACTGTGAAGTGTTCCTAAGCTAGAAGCAGATGAAAAGTGTCGTGCCCGATTTGAACAATGATGTGCCAATGACATTACCAAACAAAAATTATTTAAAATGAATTTAAGGCATTTATAGGACACTGTACAAACTTTCATTATTGAATATTAAAGAGTTTTTAAAATTTTAAATAAAATGTAATTTGAAAGTCTATTTTCAGGGTAAAATTTCTCTCAAAATTTTTACTACGGAGAGGGGAGAGGGGAATTGGAAACACATTTTCGACATAGCTTTTGTGAGCTATCACCACACGAAATTATCAAACATCGTCCTGGCTCATCTTGTATATTTACGGACGAGTAACGTATATCCGCCAGGGACTAGGAGCAGGCGCGGACAGTAGCAATGACGTTAGTACATTGTAGATAAACTATTAAGGCAACACTTATGAGATTGTGGTGCTACAGTGGCGTAGTGGTCAGAAATCTCGCCTTCCACTTCGCCGATCCGGGTTTGATTCACAGATTTTCGTATGATGTTGAAAACGTGGCGCAGGCTACTGTTGGTTGGAAAGCTTTTTTCTGAGAACTCGTGCTCATTTTTACTTCCTTTGTATTCTATCTCTGCTCCATACTCGAAAAAGAGCAGTCCTAGGAAACTTGTTCTGCCATCTTTGTGAGCGAACATTTTACCACGATGGCGCATTCGTTGATAGTCATCTCTTGCAACGGATCTAATTGTTTTAGGAGCTAATTTCTAAGTTTTTTATACTGACTTCGTGGAACCCGCAATTTTCAATTATTTTACCTACTCCGTAGTTTTGCTGTGAATTTGACAATCTTTTTTAAAGCAACATAATATTCATATCTAATTAAAAATTTACACTGTTTTGTCACAAACATATCACAATTTGTATCTCATTTTTTGGTAACATTAAAGCACATAGTGTTTTGTTCTCCATATATTTGCACCTAAAATATCACCAGTTTTGTTATGTAATTAAGACATTATAAAGCAAAGTTGATTTTTACAAACGAACGGCGTATTACTTTGCAAAGCGACTACGTAGAATTGTGCATCGAATGATTGCAGCTAGTCTTGAATTTTATCAAATTGTTCCGTCAAGAAAGTTTTAAGTTTTTTGCACCAATGTGGAAAAAAAAAACTTCCTAGCATGGGCTTAAGCACCGTTGTGGGAAGTGTGGGTATGCGCCAAGGGAAGCGGTTATCAGCAATGACTAAACACAACTGTCGGTTGTCAGTGGAACTATTCAACTAGAAGGCAGTGTTGCCACAGCTAGTACTTTAGTACTAGATCTAGTACTATTCGAAGTCACCTAGTACGTCAGTACTTTTTATTCAAATCTAGTACCTTTTTTTAAACTGTAGCAATAAATATATAAAAAAAAAAATACAAACTAGGAAAATAAACCTATTGTAATCACCTTTCGTGCCATACGGGTGTCAACACTTATTTTTTTCCCCATCCATCCTTTCCTCATCCTCCCCCAACCTACACTCCCTAAAGCTGTAACTAATCTTCCGTCCGTCTTGTGTATGAAATCAGACACTTCTGCTACAACCCACAATCTACTCTAGGCACCAAGCAGAGCTGAGATACTGATAAGACCATTGCAACATCTAGTATTACATGTCTTTAAGATTATACATCCTCATTCCAGTGAAAAACATAACTTCATCTGTTATACAAGTCTTTTTCGTTTTTTTTTTTTATTATTTTCCAGTCTGTGCAGTAGACCTACAGGTAGGGACTGGGGTGTTAGTCAACGACTTGAGACAAGAGAGTGATTCCCTGTTATTTCAAAAGGGGAGATCATTCTCACGTGTTCGCGATTTTGCTTTTATTTCAGTTTAAATTGAACCGAATGTAGTAGGTTAAATGTGTATCGGCTAAAGCAACACTGCAAAATGGAAAAGACTCAACAGAAACTTTCTGCATTTAGTTTTGTTGCATCTTCAAGCAAAAGGGATGCTCAGGGGATACCTGTAAAAGACACTGAAGATACTGAAGATCAAGAACCGGTGAGTGTTTTACATGTAGCAAGTGATGATGGTTCCAATTTAGCGGGATGCAGTTCGGCGAAGAAGAAGAAAGTGTAATGTAAACAAAAATTTAGTTCTGCATGGTTACAAGATCCGTCGCTAAAAACGTGGATTCAGCCAAGCGAAAATAATACGGAGCATACAGCATACTGTAAGTACTGTCAAATACATATCAATGGTAGCAAAAGCCTTATGTTGAGGCATGCAAACACCCCTAAACACCTTCAATGTGTTAAAAGCAAAACTAGCACCTCCAACGTAATGACACTGTTAACAACTCATTCATCTTCACTGCAAAACAAAGTTACAGAGGCGGAATTAAGACTTAGTGCTTATGTTGCCGAGCATAATCATCCATTGGAATTAATGGATTCATTACCTGCTTTGATAAAGAAAGTTGCTCCTGACAGTGATATAGCTAAAAACATTAAATGTGCACGCAGTAAGGCATCTTATTTAATCAGAAATA
>PNEQ01028247.1:61528-81501 GCA_003012365.1 Medauroidea extradentata
CTGTTGTAGTTAGATATTACGACGAGGACACAAAAGTGGTAGAAGATGCTTTTTTGAATATTGTAGAGGTAACAGATGCAACTAGTAAGGCTTTATTTGAGGCAATTATTGCACTATTGGATGAATTAAAGGTGCCTTTTACTAACATGCTAGGGTTTGCAGCTGACAATGCTTCAGTGATGATGGGTCAGCATTCAGGGATTCAGGCCAGGCTGAAAGTACTGAACAAACACTTGTATGTAGCTAAGTGCATATGCCATAGTTTTAATTTGTGTTCCTCAGAAGCTAGTAAAACTTTGCCTAATTCTGTAGAAGTGCTTTGTACTGACATATATAACTTTATTCAGAAGAAACCTAAGAGATTACTAGAATTCAAGGAAATTCAAACTTTGCTGAATGTCCCAGACCGTAACTTACTTAGATTGGCTAAAACACGGTGGTTATCCATGAATGATGTTGTCTTAAGGTTTGTAGAACAATGGGATGTGCTGCTGTCCTACTTCAGTTTAAATGCTGTTGAAGATGGAATAATTCAAGCCCAGCAAATTTTTGATGCTCTCCAAAACCCTGTCATGAAAGCATATTTTTTATTCCTATTATATTATTTTCTTCCAACTGTAGCAAGCCTTAATTTGCATTATCAAGGAACATCATATAGGCTTCACAATTTACTTTGCAACATAGGAGATCAGTTAAAAAATCATACTGAAATATTATATGAGATCAGAATATGTAAACAATACCTTGATCCACAAAATAAACCCAGCGGATAACAGGAACTTCTTGAGTAATGAGAACATTTATCTAGGAGCTAGAGTAGAAGCATTGTTGTTACAACATAAAAATGATGCAGAAATTATGAAAAAGTTCGAGGGTTTTAAGATCAAATGTCTTTCATTTTACATTGAATTTTGCAAACAGGTATTAAAGAGAATTGATTTCTGTGATCCTGTTTTGAACAATCTGACCATGCTGAGTCCAGTAAATGTGAAATCAGATAATTTTAGGAGCATCATGCCATTAGCTATTCACTTTCCTAATGTAATTGAAGAAAGTAGTTATGAAGATTTAGATCGATAATGGCAGTTGGTCAAGGCTACTGAGATGGAGTCACTCAAGCAAAATGACGAATTTGAAACATTTTGGAATAGTGTGTTCAAAATGAAAAATTCTGTGGGAGAAAATATGTTTCCGAACTTATAGAAATTTGTTAAGGCGATGCTCGGTCTCCCACATTCATCTGCAGCAACAGAATGTATTTTTTCAACAGTAACCATAAATAAAAATAAATTAAGAAACAGGCTACGGACACCCATGATCAATGCGCTTCTTTTGACAAAAGAAATGTTAAAACATTCTTCTGCTGTAGACTTCAACATTTCAGAAAGACTTGTTGCGCTGGCAAAATCTTCAAGAGATAAGGCTACGTAAAAAACTGTTATAGCTTTAATTTATTAAATTAGGCAATGTGACATTTGGTGTTTTTTTATGTATCATAAGTTTAATGTAAGTGAAAAATTTAGTAAAGTGATGGCGTGCAAGAAAAGTAGTAGTGTCGTCATTAAGTGCTCAGACATTAAGTGGACGGCGGGTAAACATGCAGGACACATCCCACAACTGATGGTGAGTTTAAGTTTTCACTTATTGTATGGATGTTTTAGACGTGTGTTGTATGTAGTATGAATATGGCTTACATTTTTGGTACTACATTGCTATAGTTTTCGACTAAATTATTATATTATTTAATTAGCGACGTAAAATAAAGGGAAAAATTGATTTAATACCTTTTCCCCCAATCTAGTACCTTTTTAGGCAAAGATCTAGTACTTAAATTATTTTCCTTGTGGCAACACTGCTAGAAGGTGCAGGCACACTCTCTGGCCAATCGCGTGCAAGATATGAGAAATGAATTCGACAGCCACACGATCTCAGTAATGAAAATACTCCATTGGTAGGGCCTAGTAATTTTCGCGAAAATATTTTTGCCCCACTTTGTTTCAGTGCCTTACGTGCACACCTGCAGTGTTTTTTTTTTTTGCAGAGTTGTTATTAATTTGACTGTGCCAATCAGTACACGAATAACTGCCACACATCACGTCTGTGATTTGCGGGTTTAACCTCCACATGCTGGGTGTTACGGCATCCAATCACTGGCCACAAAGCAGAAAAGCAGGTGCGCACGTAAGGCACTGAAACAAAGTGCTGCAAACATATGTTCGCAAAAACTACTGGGCCCTATCCATTGACTGTCACATGCTATGTTGATCCTGTGTACTCTTAAGTGCTATGGTAAGTTGCGATGTCGAGCGGACGACTGGAACACTCAATTGTTACAGACCGGAACAATTCGCGGGTTCACTGACTCCAAGAATATATGTGTACTCGAGCAGACAACAGCTGACTCAGTTAAATGGGCCCGCATATAGATACATTGTTACTATTGGCTCATAGACTTCAAGGTGGTGTTAAATAAGTCAACGGCCAATTGTAAAAGTAGCACGAACGTGCAGTTGCTGTAATTCTAGCTTGGGCCTGAAAGAAAACGCGAATTTTTCAGATCTTTAGCTATAACTAGAGCCCATGATTTTTGGTGAAAATAAATTCTGCAACAGTTTGTTTCAATACCTTGTGTGCACAAATGCAGCTCTGCTTCTTGAGTATTGTCAGAATGTAGGCGTGGCTCATTTGACTAGTGCCAGCAGGGACAAGGTTACTGCGACACCACACGTCTGTGATTTGCGGGTAAAACCCCGAGATGCTGAGAATTTACAACAGCTAATCGCTGACCACGAAGCAGAGCTGCATATGTGCACCCATGCATTGAAACAAATTGTTGCAGAATTCTTTTCACCAAATATCGTGGGCTCTAGCTATAACTGTTAATACTTTGTAATATGTGTCACTATGCAAGACATTTATAGAACTGAAATTTGTCTGAGATGTCGGTTCCATAATTTGTACTATAAAATTTTTCTTGCGTTGATACATGTTACAAAATATTAACAGTTATTGCCGATAAGCAGATGTCCAATTGTACTGAAGTTATGCAAAAAGGTGTATACATAATGACCAGAGACAAACGCATAACACGCACACCACCCGAATCGTGAGCTAAATTTAATGTGTTATGCAGATAGATTCTTTGCTTGCTTAACTACTGAAGTTTTAATGTGCAATAATTTACCAGCTTGGTTATTGTATATTCTTTACGTTTGTGGTTTGGATGCCTTCGGCATAACACCATTCAATTGGAGATGAAAATGTTATCGGTAAAATGTTGTACGTCATTTTACGTAAACAAAGTGGCAACACTGCACGGAGATAGACCATATTGTGCACATAATATGACGTACTCATCGTACAGTATTTTGCCACTAATATTTTGGTCTCCAATTTAGCCCAGAATTCACGTGTTGTGCTTATTATAATAGTTTCCGGACATCCTGTATACAGCCCCATCTTCTAGGAGATCGCAGTACAGAGACTAGTGTAGCCCGGGCAGTCGGTCACTTACCACACATGGCTGGCACGCAGTTCTCTGGCACCACAGTGATGTTCTCCCAGGACCTGGATGTGATGTTGAGAGCCCACAACTCTGAGGACACTCTGCCTTTCTCCAAGGCGCCGCCGTACATGTAGATTATATCCTGCTGGCACAACACAGAGTCTGACACTAGGTAGAGCCCCACCCACACAACAGGTCTCGATACTCGTCTGAAAACTTGGCCCCTCTTGTTGGCCGCTAGTTGGTGATATTGCCGCTGGCACGCTGCTTTCCAGTCGTCCGGGTTCAGCATGGTGAAGATATATTGAAGATATTCTGATCAGCACGTAACAACTAGGTCTTTAGCGCTGGTGAGGGGTGATATTGTGTGAGTATGGAGCAGCGCCGGAGTGATAGGGTGGGGAAAACGGGAGATCCCTGAGAAAACCCTCCGACCAGCGACATCGTGCGGCACGATTCCCACATGCGAATATCCGGGGACCAACGCCGTCGGAAATCGAACCCGGATCGCCTTAGCATGGTGAAAATAGGCGTTACTGATTTTCACTTGTTTGGAATCTATATCGTGGCTGCCTTCCTTTTCACAAAATGCCAATTTCAGTTAGTGATTCTTTCATCATTAGTTAACTCAAAGAAAAGAAAATACCTATACGTAAATGTGAGTTTTGTAACACGTAGTTTATTTTTGACAAAAATAACTCATCTATTTACTACGTTTACATGCAATAATCGGACGGTTGCAAAGAAGCACACCAACGGCAGTATCATCAACAATCAGTCAACAAGGGCGTCAAAAAATTTCGCTAGCAAATAGAGTGTACAGACCTATATTCTATGGCCGTGGGCCCACCTACTTCTTATTGAGCGATTGTCATGTAAAGTAATCAATTAAATAACACTATTGGTTACTTAACGTATGTTATAAACTTTAATAAGCAACAATATTCGTTAAAACTTTAAAAAAATTTCAAAAGCAATTTTCATAATACTTTAATCATTGCAGCTGTATCAAAGATAATACTTACGTTTATGAAATATTTACGTTCGTTGTGTATTTATATGCGTGTTTGATGCGAAAATGTCTGTTTGAGAAAGTGGTTTTAGTTGACATATTATTGGTAGAGTTTTCATTTTCGTGCCAAATGGCGACTTCCGTCTACTAACCGCCACTTATCTTATTCTCGAGCGGGGTTAAAGAGGAGTTGATCTGGAGGCCGTCAGTTGAAAATTAAAAAACGGGTTAATTTCACTTGAGTTAAATTTCAAACACCTTTAACTTGAAATTTCGACTGACTTACCCTACCCTTATGCATGGTCAAAAAGAGGGTCTCAATGTGACGACCGGTCATAGAAATGCAGCATTGTGTTCTACGTTTATGGGAATCACGCATTATTTAAAACACTCGTAATTTAGTTACCATTGTGTTGGTAGATATAAACAACGTATTGCTTTAGCACCTGTGCTAACGTTACCAAGATACGTATTTTTTTGTAGCAAAGGTTAACAAGTGATTATTTTGTAAGAGTTTGGTTACCCACCTTGCAACCACTGAATTGAAAAGGTGAATGAATGTTGCAGTTAACTAGTTCTCAATGAATCAATTTTAAGGACAACTTCTTCATTTAAAGCTAATATACGTGAAGTTTATGAAAGTAGGCTATACTGCCATACAAGAAAGTTAACCTACTTATAATTTTAATGCGTATTTGCAAAAATGTAATAAAATTGCTTTTAAAAACGTAGGTTGGAATCTATCACAATATTTCTTGAAAAATTATACGTTGAAGTTTGTTATGAAAATGATATTTTTAATTGGTTCGTTGTGAACTATAATTAACTTTAATATGTTGTCACATTTAAACACTGCGTCTGCAAGACATGTAGTCAGAGTCAATTAATGTTTAAATTTACTACAATTTTGTCTTAATTTGGTGCATAATATATATTCAAACAAAATCGAATAATTTTTCTCTGCACGTTATTTGAACTAGTTGAAGAACATTCTTGCTTAACGCCATACCGTGAACTTATAATCACGTTCGATCAACACTGTAATATCCTCTCAGTGTGAATTTTTGCACCAGTTACATTTGTTTTACGCGTCAAATCGTTATGATGTCATTCCGAATTACGGTATTACCACAACATAGTATGTATTCAGCAGCAGATAGTATTCGAGTAGGGAGTTTAATGTTAGCTATCAGAGATAAATGACACGTGTAGAGGTATTGTCATATTTGGTCCAGGAATACGAAGTGTATGTACAGTATGCTAAAGGTTTGTTTGGCATGTTCTGTTGGTTTATGGCGAATAAATATTTACATTATTCATCAGAATTATTTGCTAGCTGAACAAAAAGTGAAAAGAAACCAAGTTAATATAATTTAAAAAAACTGTTTATTTGTTTAAATAAATAATTAACTAATATAAATTATACTTTGCCATATTAAACGTTGTAAGGCATTTCGGAGCATAAAGAAAGGTTCTTGTAATCAGGCATTTCCGAAAGGTATGTGTTTTCACGACAACGAATAAAATAACACATTTAAATCTTACTACGATCTACGACTACAAAGGAGCTGTTGAATATTCATGCTTTTGATAAACTACTGGTTCCCAATTTTTTCGTGATTGAAGTGACCTTGGTTTTATTCCCAATTCGGAAATCGTATTTTTGGTGGTTTTTTTTTTCGACAAAAGAATGTTGGGATCATTACTCGAATCAGACCATGGTCGTTTTCGTTCATCGTCTTTGTCTTGATTCTCTGAGCCACCTGTTTCAATTGTAGCAACCTTGGTGTGTTGATTCAGTACAAAAATTTCCGAATTCAATTATTTTGGAAATAAAATGTTCAGCAACGAGACTTGATCGCTTGTTGTATTTAAGGCAGTACGATTTATTAATTATATCCAAACATTCAGTGTGATGTAGACCCTATACAAGTTCAGTCTGTGTGGATTATGTTATTCGGCGTGTGACAGTTAATATTAAAGTAAGTCAAAATGTGTTTTCAATTTATTCGTACATATACTGGATGTAATTTTCCCTTAAAACTCGATTTCGAGATCTCTTCAAATATAAAATTAGAAACTAATTGTATACAGTATATATTAAAGAAACGTAATATTTTTAAGTCAATATTCCCAGTAACTTTACTCTCACTGTATTTAGTTTAATGACAATTTTAGGACTTAATTTTGATGGTTATAAGTTATTGCCACACAAAATTAACTCACTCCGTAGTAACGCAGCCTCCATAGTATTAATTAAAAGCGTTTTCATCTATGACTCACTTGTCTACTAAAACAATAGTTCAAAATATATTCATAACAACAATGGTATTTCCCACGTTGTCCAGATCGATGGTAGCTGATGCCTGAAAACAATACTTAACTATTAACATTTTCCTTTCACTTACCAAGCGTATATGAAAATTCTATATTTTTTAAATAATGACGTTGTTTTGAAATTTTTACGCGCAAGTGTGAAAAGGCATGAAACGCGTAAAGTTATATTTCTATCGTGATAGAAACAAAAAAGAAAAACAAATCTACTATGTTGGTTTAGTAAAACAGTTTGCATCGTACCTAACATTTTCCTGTTATTCAGAGGAAACCCTTTTTAAACAAACGCTCTTGCTTACTTCGCAGTGATTTGGGTACAACCAGTGGCGAATATAAGGGGAGACGGGGCTAACAGGCTGAACACCCCCCTCCCCAAATCGTTTTGAACATTATGTAGCTAAAGTATGTGTCAAGTCGCCTCTAGGAAACTGTACTTCAGTTTTGTTCTATGATTATTTATCCATGTACCTTTAGTGTGTCCTACTTTTATGTATGTTATTTTTTTAATTCATACAATCACGTAAGGCCTCGTCCCCCCCTTTTTTTTCTCCCCAAAAAAATATGTTTCTAAATCCGCCACTGGGTACATGATCAAGTAAAATTTAAACAAATGTATCATGCGCGTCAATTTTAAAGTACAATATTAGTAAGTAAGTAAATATTTACTGCGTTGTCCTAAGCAATGTGAAAATTGTTGACACTCACGTCATGTATGACAGCAGTGTGGCCGTATCTAGGAGCTGGAGGTTGGCTCGTATGCATCGTCTTCCATATATTCCCTGCAACAAAACAAAGACATATAACAGTGGTGGCAACAGGTCCTTTGCAAGTGAAACAGTATTACTGTAGATACGACTACACAGTAAGAAAGTGGTGTTAAGTTGGCCGCCTTGTCCTGGCCGCTGAGTATGTTGCAGAGTTCCAGCCGTTACAAGAATATTAGACAACTGCTCAACCAACGTCCATGAGTGATGGCTGCTTAGGAATAGTATTTAAAGAATGTTACACGCGTGTATACCCATATCAGGTTCACCACTACTCACTGAAACATATTTTCAGCGGCCTAAAATATGTGTAGGCCTATTTGCAGTTGTTTTAGGGTAAATATCAAGTTTAGCTACTCATCGTGTACCGGCCAAACTATTGAGTTTAGACATATACTTTATCGATGAAAAATGTTTCTAGTGACATTCTAAGTAACCCTACGTAAAATTGTTTTGTTAGATAACGTTTTTTTAGGTAAGTTTGTGTTAGTTCATATTAGTTTAAGAAAGTTTAGGTTACTTTAAGTTAGATTAGGTTAGGTTAAGTTAGGTAACCTTACCTGACCTAACCTTACATTAGGTTAGGTAAAGTTAGGTTACCTAAGTTAACCTAACCAAATCTAATTTAAACTAACCTAATCTAACATAAGCTAACCTAAAATAACTTAAACTAACCTAAACTAACTTAAGCTAACCTTAACTAACCTGAACTAACCTAAACTTACTTAAACTAATGTACAATAGCCTAAACTGTCCTAACAACCTAACCTAAAACCTATCCTTATAATTTTTTTACGTAGGATTACTTATAATGTCACTAGAAACATTTTTCATCAATAAACTATATGTCTAAAATCAATAGTTTGGCTAAACTTTATATTTGCCGTTTTTAGGTATTCAAATCTTGGTAGGGTCTCCAATGTCTTACAGAGACTAGTTGTCTGGCGAGAAGACTGCACACTAGTTCAACGACCTGCGCCTAGAGGCCAGGTAGAGGCTTGATGCTCGTGTTGTCTCGTCCTTACCGCTTCCGCACTTCCAGGCCTCGAACGTGCAAAATACATTCACTCAGGCGGCCACCTTAAGAGTCTTCACGTGGCAACAATGTGTAATTATATATTTGCACCGCATAGTGTTCGTTTTACAGACGTTACTTGTAAACACATTTTCTACTTGTCCTTTTTTTAGCGCTCATAGTTTTCCCATAGCGACATGTCAAAATCAGAATTCGCAAGTACCGGGAACATAAGAATAACAGATACCAAATGACTTACTCGAATGAAATAATTTACATTGGAAATATATATTATAGGTCATGTGCTAAAATATTTAAAAACACGTAATAAAATTTCTTTGCACTTTTTAAAACAATTTGAAAATGGTAACAATTGATTTCATTTATGGCACTTTTTAAAAATGTCAAAAGGAATTTTCTGTGCGATAATAAATATTTTAACATATGGCCCATAATATCGAATTACAGTGTAAATTATTTCATCCTAGTAAATCACTTTATTTTTGTTAATGACTATGTTTCCGTTACTTGCAAATTCTGACTTTGACGTGCCGCTATGGGAAAACTATTAGAGATTAAAATTTTTTTAAAAGAGAAAAATGTATGCACAAGTAACGTCTATTAAAACGAACACAACGTCATGTAAATATAAAATTATTAATTTTTGCCATGTGACCACACTTAACATACTTGCTGGACTCAACAGTATGAGTACGGCACTTGTTACTGAGATCGCGTTGCTGGGCAGTTCGTACCTCGTCTCTTGCATGCTAGTACCATAACTGTGTAACCTTCACCTAGCAGATTGTTTCACAAACAACTCATTTTATTCATTGCTAATAATGGCTTTCCTTCACTGTAAACATTTTTTTGTAAATTTGTCAAGGCATTTCCTTGTAGTTTTACAAACTTTTGTAAATGTGCAAAAATGTTTCTTGAAAAATTAATTGATCTTTGAAAAATCTGTGCAATGGGAGTGCATGACTAGATTTAGTTTCTTGGACATACTCAATTGTGACATAGATGACTGTCAAAGAAAACTAAAGATAATAGAAAAACATAAATAAGCAGGTTGTGTTTTGGTCAACAGGATACAACGTAAGATTCCAATACAAAAATATTATTTTCTGCTATATTGCAAGGATTTTCTATGCAAAAAAAAACTTAGGAAAAATTTGTAGTCTATTAAAATCAAAAGTTCGTCATAAATTACATAGTCATACGAAAATCACGTCCTCTGAAACGTATTTTACTGGGGCAAAGTTAACTTTCATATTCATTGCATGCTTCAAAATTGAAAAAGTGGTATCATCTAACCGTACATTGAATGCACAAACGAAGAAATAAACCACGTAAAACTCGAGTCGAGGTGGCCTAAGTGTGAGACGCGTGTTCGAAACTGAACGCTTCCATTAATTGTTTTTATTTTAAAAATAATTTCATGTAAAATTTCTTATTCGAAAGTTATTTCATAAATGAATTTAGTAGTATTTAAATTTTAGTTTTTTCCTAATTTCGAGTAAAAATATAAGACTGTACCTTGTAATTTTACAAATATTAACATTTTTTTATTATTATAAGGATAGCAACTGTAGTATTACAAGGAATTTCCTTAGCAACAAAAGTACAAAAAAAATTATAATGTTGGTACACGTTCAAACTTTGCCACTACATTTTAAAACCAGCTCCTGTGCCAGTTGATGTGTGCGAATATATGCACGTTCGAGTTTTTCGCCAGCCGCTCCAACACAGGCAGGTTTCAAATGTTCAAGTTTGACGCATGGGAACAGCGGAGCTATAAGAGCCAGAGTGCCACACTTGATGAGAAGCATATCGCCTCTATTCACACCGCAATTAAACTGAAGTGTAAGGTTTTCCTTGTAGTCTTTTTTCGATAGGATTTTAAGAGGTGAACGTAACATTTTTATTTTTGGATAGGATAAAGTAATGGGCAACGCAGGCCTCTTGTTTTGCAATTTACGAATTCACAGGGTTTTCTCACAGAGTTACAGCAGTTTAAAAAATCTGTTTTTTTTTTGTCGCCATTTTGAGAGGCCCGAAAATAATCATGTTTCCAACAAGTGTGCTGAATTTTTAAAACTGTGTAAACTTAGTTTCAAGAGTGAGTTCTTTTAGTATGTAAACGTAATATGAATAAGTTAAGCGGATTAGTGTAAAAAAAAATACACGTGACACGTTGCAACACCGCCCATGCGCCAGACAATGGCCTTCTCTTAAGACTCTATAATAGTGAAAGGGATATTTCGCGAATTCAATGACCTACATGTTAGAATCAACTATCCTATGCTTACTCAAACCCCGACCATTCGTCAAATAGCTGTCACTCTGTGTAACAACAGACGGTGTGAATTAACATACGGGGCTTGAGTATGCATAGGACATTGGATTCTTGAATGCAAGTTATTATACTCGCGAATTTTTTCTTTCCCTAGTTGAAGATAGGGATATTCACTGATTTATATGGCCACGATTTTGTCGCGAAAAAATTTTTGCCCCACATTCTTTCAGTGTCTCACGTGCCCATCGGCAGCTGTGCTTCATGGTTATTGGCAGCGTGTCTTTGTTCAGACACGTCTTTACTAGACTGCACCAATCAGAATAAGATTATTGTGACTTCGTACGTCTATGCCACGGCAAGTAAGAGTAAATCATCCAATCACAGACGATGTCTCAGAGCAGCAGATGTGCACATGACGCATTGAAACCAAATGTTGCAGAAATATTTTCGCCATAAAATCGTAGCTCTACTGGTTTATCTCGGTAAAGGTTCACTGTTTGCTAGATTCCAATATAACGATTCCATAATGACGTTATTCTATCGTTACTGGTGTGTCCCCATATGACTGGGCCAGTAATATATTCGGAATTTGGCTTCGACGAAAGCATAATGATGGTAAGCCATACAAACTTCAGAGAAAAATTCCCGTTCACGATAATGTCAACATCTGGGGTCATTTACGAGCGGGCAAGATATGTCCGAGTGGAGCCGACCCCCCGTAGCTCAGTTTGTTGAGCAACCGACTCAGATACAAGGTGTTCTGGGTTCGATTTCTAGGCCTGGCTGGGTGTAAAATTTGTGTTTGTCCGTTTGAGTAATTTCGATTGTAATAGTCAACAAAACTGTCACAACTGGGGATTTGTCTTATAATAAAGCTGTAGAAGGGGGATGTTTGGCTCGTTGGCGATGTTGCCACCTCGTCAAGGAGCCTAACATTTAAAAAAAGTGGTCAGAACACTCGGCTCCCACCTAGGCGATACGTGTTCGATCCCCGGCGGGTTCAGCCCGGATTTTTTGCATGTGGGAAATGTAGCGGATATTGCCGTTGGCCGGCGGGTATTCTCGGCGATCTCCCGTTTCCCCCGCCTTTCTCATTCCGTCAATTCTCCATCGTAGGGCCTTATGTTATCTATGAGGATATGCAGATGCCTTCGGGCGTCCAGTTAAAGGGATGCGATACCCTGCCGTCAATTGTAAAACCTGATCATATAAACCTGCATTGGACTTTACCTCATACTTACCACAAATAAAATAATAGAGTCATCACTTGACGTCCCGTTGAAAAACAGTTTCTAGGAAAACACTGTACGCTAGTTTAGCCCTCAGCACCTAGAGGTAATGAGATGTTTGACGGACATGTTATATTCGACCTATAGCCATCCCCATTTCCATGCCTCAAACGTAAACAAATATAGCGTCCATTAACTCTTAAAACAAAGTTCTATATGGATGTGAAAGTATATGTATTACTTTTAACTGAAGTTTATGAAAACCCAAATGGTCAGCCAAACTCGGACAGGTGGACTTCGGCTTGTCGAAAACTGTCTTCAAATACTGTGCGATGATGTGTGGTATCTATTATTGGCAGCCTGCTAGGTTCACCCACTCCCTCCAACAACTGCTTGGTGTATTGTATAAATACCGCATATTTTAACAAGCCAAGCTGCAGTAGTAGTGAAATTATCTTCAGCTATGGCGAATGTCCCAGATTTATTTCTTGACTTCAACGAACTACTGCTCGGGTCATAATTCCTTACACTTTTAAATGTACTGAAATAACGACATTAATAGATATATTCCTGCAAGGGAATCACGCTCGACAGTTTTTTTCATTACATTGGAGATTAATTTAATTTGAGAGATAGTTTTGAGACATACTTATCGATGTATAAAATGAAGTGTCCGTAGAGAACTGAATCTAGAGAGTAAATTTTTTTTTGTGCACTTGGTCGTAAATTGTCCTCTTGAACAACTTGCTAGGTTAGCATAAAAATCGTAATCACCTACCCCTCCCACCTTCTCCACTGAAATAAATGTAAAAATGCACAGTTTTTCCACCCTGCGTTCTTTGAGAAGCGCCTTAGATCAATTTAATACGAACTGTATGTGAATATGTAAATAGTGTGCCAAAATAGTAAAAAAAAATTTCAATCTTCTGCTTCAGTATTTATAGGAATGGTGAAGTGGAGAAATATTACGAGAGATTCAACAAAATAAATTCTGCAGTACATGAAATGTGTAGGTGATACTTTTGGAATAAGGCTAGATAGAACCATTTACTACACGTACTTGCAAATAATGTACCAATATACGCTCCCCTTATACATTGTGTGCTGCTTGTGTTGGACTATAACTGTGAAATAGTGATTGTAATGACGGAAATAAACCTGTGCTACTGTCTGGGTGAAGAGTCAAACATGGCCGTCCGGGTTCTTGCAGGTGTTTGACCAGGTCTTCAAAGGAACCTGACTGCCGTTACTTTTACGAAAAATAAAAAATAAATAAAAATGTGTATGACTTGCTTGATGTGGGAAAAATTTAAGAATTTCCATTTTTTGTCAAATGTCAGTACAAATGTTTTCGTTCCTCGACTAAAGTGTGTTTATTAGAGCGCACGTGTGGTGTCGCAGTGACCATGTTCTGACTTCTGATTGGCACAGTCAAATGAGCCTCGTGTGTGCAATAATACATTATGCCAGTAACCATGAAGCAAAGCTACACATGTGCATGTGAGGCATTGAAACAAAGTGTCGCTGAAATATTTTCTCCAAAAATTGCGGGCTCTAGCCGTTATCTTACACAACTATCAGCTGCACAATATTTGAACAGAGTCCTGTGTGGTTTTATATTTATTTCCAACAGTCGGACGAGAATATGTTTTGTATCTAACGTGTTTTGTTGCACACATGTAACAATTTGTGAATTGTTGGTTACGGGATGCGGAGTAATAATCCATTTATCTTTAAAATGTATTTAGGGAATTTGTTTCACCGAGTTCCCTTTAAACTCAGTATCTTCAAGCATGGTGGAAAAATCGTTCACGTCACGTCGATAACTATGCCATAAGTAGGGCCAAGATTTTGTCGCGATAAGATTTTTGCCCCACTTTGTTTCAGTGACTCACGTGCACATCGGCAGCTCTACTTCGTGATTACTGGAAGCGTATCTTTGTTCAGACACGTCCCTCATTTGACTGCACCAATCAGAATAAGATTATTGTGACTTCGTACGTCTGTAACTTGCCAAGGCAAATGAGAGTAAGATTATCCAATTACGGGCGATGTAGCAGAGCTGTAGACGTGCACATGACGCATCGAAACCAAATGTTGCAAAAATCTGTTCACCATAAAATCGTGGCTCTAGTCATAAGAGACGAATTAATTTGCTCGAATATTCAGGGAGAAGGGATAGAATCTACCTTGTCCTGTAGTCAGGGACTATAATCGTCGGGAATGATTTCGTAAAACAATGAACCCGAAATCAAGATGTACGGTCCGGTAATCGAACTCGGGTTCAACCAATGCGAATCAAGTTCACTCAATAAGCGCACTGGCAGGTCCTCACAAAACTGGGAAAGGAAAAACGAACCCGTAACAAATGATAAGATATGGCGGTATATCACGAAATTTTTTTTTGTACCGTCATAGCCTTGAAAACACTGGTTTCTTGCAGCACGTATGATTGGGTTATATGCATCTGACACAACGTAGTTGTCTTCAGGCAAATAACCAAATATTACAATACCAGGAACCTCATTGACTCAATAAAATAGGGTGACAGCTCCACTTACAAGCAAAAGCCAGTTACCTTCTGGCAAGATTAACGTACTTTGAAACCCAGCAAACAATCAAGTTTACTCGCGATAAATTATCATCTCTACCAAGGATTGACGAAGCTTTCCTCTACCATCGAACAACTTATCAAAGAAAAATAAATGTTACAATGAAATAAAAATGAAATTAAACTATGCAGCTATTAAAACGCATGTCATTAAGGCGCCCGCCTGGTGGCTATGTGTTTGTGTGAGTGAGGCACGGACCCAAGGACGGTGTTGACCGGCTCATCTTGTGCGGTATTGCCTCTACCACAAGACACTGAAAGGGCGTGCAGTTGTATTGTGTCGCATATCACTCGTCTGACTGACACTGTCAGGGGTGACACCATTTCTTTATTGGTGAAATTATTTAAGACGCCTCCCTAGATAGATTGCGTTAGCGTGCGTGAGGCAGGAGCGGTAAGGTTGCCACTAACCCACGTATGTAATATATTATCGCCTCTCCGCGCAAGCCACTCAGATGGCGTGCAGTGCTTTACTGTTATCATTGTTCCTATGGGTAGAGACACTGGTATATCGCGGGAAAAGTTGATAGTTTGCTAGGCTCCAATATGCTATGTATAACACTGGAGGTTTTGTATCTACATTATGGCTATAGTTTATATGAAGCACTGTGTCCCTCTTCAACAGACCCAACTAGAACTGTACAGTTTAGCACAGACCGTGTGAGATTTGCCAGAAAACTGTTCACACGTGTCACGATTGCGATACTACAGTTTATTGGAGACTATGTGAAATATTTTTGCGATTTTCCAGTGTCTCTACCTATGGGACTTTAAGCGGTGACCACATTATTTTATTGGTGTGCAGAATAGTTGAAAGTCTAACACTTGTTTCTGTTGTTGTGTTTTTTCGAATCCGGCTGTTACTTTAACAGATACGCAGACTGAAAAACACAATTTTTAGCCATTTTGAGGGGCCCGAAAATGATGTTTTTAATAATCGTGCCAAATTGTTGAAAACATAGCGACATAGTTTGAAGCGTGTTCTTTTCGTATGTATACAAATACGATGCGCGGTTAAATAATTTTGTCAAAAAAGAATAGTCGTGACTTGCTACAACGCATTTCAAGAGCAAATAGGGAGGCCCCTTGCACGTTTCTACAGTAGTTTCATACGAATCCCTTTAGTAGTTTTCCAGGTATAACTGGTGGAAAAAGCTGTTTTTAACCATTTTGAGGATCTCCGAAATTATTTTCGTAATTGACATGATGCTTTGGAACTGCCTTTTCGTCATTATTTTAAGTGTATTTTCTTTTCGTACATATACACAGTGTGCATATGTGGAGGAGTTTCGTAAAAAAACGTATTTACGAACACACTGCGACGCATTTTAAACGTGTGGTAGGCGGCACCCTTAACCAATCGTTTTATTTAGTACTCTGGATAGTTAGATCTAATAATGAAAATTATATTATAAACACGACTATCCTGAAAACATATTTTTTTTGCGTGTTCTGACTTTGGAATTAAGGCGGAGGAACTGAGGCTGTGTCTCAAATGGCCCAGATATCACTCTCTCGCACCCTCTTGACGTCACAGTGTGGAGAGTGAGCCAGAGTGAGCGACGATGCTCCCTTGCTGCAACCTCTCGCCCACTCTGCGGGAAGATATATTTGTATCTTTGTCTTCATTCATGTTCGAACCATAACCTAAAACTGGAACTGGAAAATATTTACTCTATGTTTTCTGCAGTCATTTATTTTTCCAGCGATCGTTTTCTCACGCTAGATTGCAGTGCTTCGAGGGTGCATCCGAGGGTTGCGGTCTCAATTGGAATGAAGAGTGAACCAGAGTGGGCGAGAGTGAGAGTGTAGACTGAGAGTGTACACACTATTTATTTGAGACTCGGCCTGAATCCATACATTAGTTTACTTCGGGAGTCAAGAAATTTCTTATTATATGCCCTCTGCGCAGTGGGAAAACATTACAGATGTGGCAAAAAAAAATATTTTCTGTATGAGTTTGCGAGACAGTGAAAATCAAATAAATAGGAGTGCATGATGTACGATTACGTGTTTAACATGGTTTAAAGTGTTGGGTGTTAACTAATATTTTTCCGGCATAAAGATGTTAAGTGTATTTTTTTGTATATTTGTGATGTGCCATCCGGAATGGATAGCCGAATGGTGTCGCCAAGATCTCGGCAATAACATTATAGTATTGTTGGCCTGGCAGGAAGCATGTTGCATCATACTAGGTGGACTGACTGATAATTAGACCATGGTGATGTCAGGGGTTTTCCCAGGGGTGATACAATACTCCCGAGACTTCATTGGGATTCCCCATGTATGTTTCAGAAGCTGAGAATTTCCCGGTATTTCCTGATTACGCATTTGCCTATGTGACTCTCGGCAGGTATAAAAGACGTAATGTCTATGTTTAGACCCCTGAAACTCGGTGATTCACCGACCGAAAGTCTGAGCATAAATACTCCGGACCGGCCGATTCTGGGAGAGTTCACTACTGGTCCTGCTAGAAGAAGGTGCTAAGCTTTTGGAGACAGACTTGTGAAGACATCTTGGTGACGTCAGTCTACTGTGAGGTGGCAGACACATACCTTCAGAGCAGTATTGGGAGAAACAAGAGGACTGCTGCTACGGGTCGACGGTCAAAAAGGAGGTGCGTGACGTGAGTCGGATCGAAGACCTCAAGAGTGAAGACAGTGGTGCACTCGGGGTGCTGCGCAGCACATGGCGATTTGTCTCCACTTAGAACTGTTAAGGTTGTACACTGTCACTATTTGAAAGACCGTTAATTGGCTATATGACTGAACTTTTATTGTGATTTGAAGTTTTTAGTTAATTAATGGTAAACATATTTGTTCTTTAATTGTCAGAGTTAGTTAACGTTTCTGTGGCACAGTAGTAATTGTGTGCATAATAAGAGTGCTGTGAAAGGCGTAGTCGATTGTTGTTTTGTGTATTTTTGTAAGCTTTGTAAGCTGGTATATCAAGAACGTAATTATATTATTTTAACTTCTAATTATAATACCTCTATCCCAAAGAGCTCAGAGAATTGCCCACATGCAATTTTGCAAACATGTAACAATATGCATCGTAAGTTAAAGTGACCTTGGACAAGTCGGCTGACGTTCGGACACTTACACTATTTTCGTTATCCATTATTGTCTGCCGTGAATAAATGTTTAATATGTCGTGTGGGTATTTTGTTATTTGAAATTCATTGCAAATTAATTTCTTTATTCTGGGCTACCATATATGAGAAAAATATTTTTTTTAATGCCCGAAAGTCACCCAAAGTATGAAAAGTTACCCCTGCTTACGGAATTTAAAAAATATTAATCTGTCACGTTGGTTTATAAGAAATGAAGGTGAATGATGCAGTAAGCATTGCTTGCATTTATTTTTCTGTCATGAGGACTCAAATATATTGTTTAATTTTGTGGTGTACGTTCCTAAATTAAGTAAAAATGTCGCGTTATATCGATTTATATATTTTGTGGTTACAACAATCGTGGTAGGGAGACATTTACTGAAAATTTCTAACGTAACTAATGGTTATGTTTTTTTAGTTTAGAAAAAAACTGACGGAAGTAAGTAATTTTTGGCAATTAATTACAACTGTGTAGATAAAGAAATATTTCCATCAAATTTACTACATATGCCACGACTTTTTTTCTGTTTTGATTTATCTTAGTAGCGAATGTTTCGTGTAATTATCTGTAAGTATCCCAAACAGTACAATTTGATTTTTTTTTTTTTTCAAATGATGTGAAATCTATAACGCGCAATTTTTATACAACAAAAATTCATGAGAAGTATGTCTATGACTTGAAAAATGTTTTGCGTAGATATTAAATTACGAATTATCGATAGGGCCACGATTTCGTCCCCAAAATAATTTTCTCCCGCCCTATTTCAATGACTCACGTGCAGAACTGCAATTCTGCTTCGCGGTTATTGGCAGCATGTCTTTGTTCGGACACGTTTATCATTTGACTGCACCAATCAGAATGATTATTGTAAATCCGTAAGTCTGTAATTTGCCACGGCAAGTGAGAATAAATCATCCAATCACAGACGATGTAGCAGAGCTGCAGGTGTGCACATGACGCATTGAAATCAAATGTTGCAAATTATTTTCGCCATAAAATCGTAGCTCTAATAATCGAAGCAAAACTATTTTAAGATCTTCATTCAACTATTCAATGATAGTCTAAATGGTGCACGTGCAGAAAATTTATAACCAGCACCGTACGCAGTACCTACGTCTATGTCTAATGAATCAAGTACTTTCTTGGTGAGGCTTGATTAGTAAAGGGTCATGTACTGTACATCTGCTTTATAACTGATTGTTTCTTGAATTAGCATGTACCAGACAAGTTACTAGTGGGTTATGAGATGTGATCTCGCAAATAGCACAGCGCACACAGAAATATTTGATTTTATTAAGATAATTTGTGACCGAATTGGTAAAGGGCTCTTCCCGTACTAAGCTAGCAGTTATGAAGTAAACATTTGAAATCAATATCTAAATAATTACTAGAAGCCGGCAAAATTCGCGGTTATTATTTGGTTACAGAATAGACTTCACATTCCTGTAGATACCAGAGCAAAAACTGTAACTACGCTGGTCTCGATCATCTATGAGGTGTTTCCAATTTGACCGCTGTGCAAGATGTTAGTCACTAGTTATTGAACACACGTATTCTCCGTGATAGACCAAGTCATTGTCGGCCAGCAGGAGCCGTCCGAGTCTACAACATTTTTAAGTCTAGGCTGGTGGTACAACATAACGCGAATTTTGCACGTCTCTAGTAATTGTGCGTCTGTAGGTCAATTTTTATGACTCTTTCAAAGAAATATAATAATGATGATGATTATTATTATTGAAATTTCTTACGGAACACTGCACTGATAAAGTTGCAAAATTTTATGTTTAATACTTAACATTTAATAATAAAAATTCCCATATATATATATATATATATATATATATATATATATATATATATATATATATATATATATATATATATATATATATATATATATGTGTGTGTGTGTGTGTATGAAAGTCAATTCTTTCATTCTTTAATTCTGTAGCATTATTAATCTAGAAATTCCATGTGCAATAATTTTCTCTGAAACCGTTGTCTTTAAATCTTGTCCTCTGAGAAGTAATTAGTTTAACGTGTAGGCCTGCGTATTCTCTATTTAAAAGCTTGGTAAATAGAGCACTTGAG
>PNEQ01028252.1:6678-51076 GCA_003012365.1 Medauroidea extradentata
CCCCCCCCCCCCCCCCCCCCAACCCTCTTAAATCTGCTCCTGATAGCCACTGCATGTTGTGTTTATGAACTTACATGGATGCTACAAAGTTCAAGACTAAAGGATATAGGACACACATATTCCTTCAAGCAGAAGCAAGGTAGCAACATTTCACCAGCTAAGTCAGCTTCATTAGGTGGCGAGTAGAGGCACACTAAAGTCTATCATCCAGGGGTGACTAGTGATAAGCGCACCTAGCAACCAAAGGGCATACTAGTGTGCTGTGGAAGGTTTGAAAATGTGTATAGTGCTTATCATACATTGAGGACACGTGGCTGTCTTGATTTTGTGGTATTGATGTGCCAGTTTCCATCTTGACTTAGCACTCACTACATTCCAACAACTGTCTTGATTTAAAACTCTAGGAACTAATACATCAACATATCACCAAATTCAGACAGCAAATCTGACCTCAATATAACGTACACATTTTCTCCTGTTGCACCCTAGTATTTTCTCTGGCCACTAGGTGTATTTATCACCAACCATCGCAGACAACAGGCTTCATTTTGCCTTCACTTGCTGCCTCACGAAGCTAGCCTGGCCAGCAAACCATTGTGACCACATCTCTGCATTAAGAAATGTGTCTTGCCCTACTATGTGTATACATTTACTGTCTTGTAAGTAGTTGTAACTCAGAATGTGCTAAAAATGGGAACACATGTCATGTGTATGCGACTTGAGTACATCTCAATTTTGCATCTCCAGAGTACTGTTATTTATAAATACTGCAATTTCTATGTAACTTAATGTATCTTGTTGACACCCTATCTCAGCAATGTGTCTATATGAGACATCAGCACAAGAATAACCATGTGGGTATCTGCCATACGTATGTAGTATTTATTTGTAAACAAACAACAAGGTTGAATCAACAGGAGTGGGTGTTTCTTCCTAGTGTCTAGGCATCTCTCTTGGCCAACAAAGAAGCGAAGAGTAAGTATTCACCATTGTGAGGTCCTACCAAGGTAATTCTGACTGCCTCGGAACATCTCTTACTCCCATCCTCAGCCGGTTATTCACAGAAGTGACGTCTTTATAAACATACATACTCCTTTTCATGTACATCAGGACCTACAGTGACAGTTTTACGTTGTTAAAATTTTAGGACTTTTGATGCAATTTATCAGAAATGTATTGTTTGTGAAACTGTTAGTAGTGTATTACAAACTATCAGCATGCCCTCTAAATCAAATCAATAATAGCAGAGATCAAAGTCACTATGCACGTTTTATGAATGACTGAAAGGGATTATTTTAACAGTGAGGGTCAGAGTTTGATAATTACACAAATTTTTGCGTCTGCATCAAACATGTATTACAAAGGCAGATATTGCATTTTTACTAAGTCAACTCTCACTCATGTACTTTTTCACTCTCATTTACTTGCCTACACTGTCTATCACACTTCTCTCTCATTCTTGATAAACTTTTACACTTTACCAAATATTGTAAAGATACAAAATTAATGAAGAAAGAATGGGACAAAGTCTTATTGCTGAAAAGAATTATGATCATTGAGGCTAGTCACAATGTTGTAAAAAACCAACTAACATATTTTCAATTACGCATGTGAAAATTTGTACATATTTACATGAAGGAGTTTAACACATTGTAACAATGATGAACTAAAATGATCAATATACAATTTTGCTACGTACTATATTTGTCAAAAATGTCCTTAACTAAGTATAATATATACAATTAGTTAAGAAAATGTATGCCTAAACTCGAGGCAGATACATAGGCCTACATATATATTACACACACACACACACATATATATATATATATAATTTTTTTTTTCCAGATAACCTAGAATAAAAAAACCATTTACACTTATACGCTATGTGGGAAAATGTTTTTGTATAATGTTTGAAGAACAATATGATGTTGCTATGCAGCTTGCACAGATGTAGGTGCACAACACTAAACAATTTTCCATGTTCCCACTGTTACATAAATTATCCTGCATGTGTGGCGTAACTGACTGTTCAAGCATAGCATGCTAAAACATTCACAATTTTTAAATGAAATATAAATACATTTCCAGATATGAAAAACTACTCTTTACAAGTGAGCCGAAGAAATTATGCCACGAGTTTGGACAGTGAATTATTGGGCAATGAATTATTGAACATTCTGTATATCTTATTAGGACTTTGTCTGTGTTTACCATAAGTAAGCATTTAAATATTCAAGTGTGAGCTTATCATGCTATTCAAGATTGAGTACTTATGAAGTCTTGTCTATTTGTTTCCATTAAGACTATCTGTATCCTTTCACCACTTCTTAATGTGAATAAACAAAGAAATGCAAGTAACGAACATAGTGTATATGGACTTCACTGCACTAAAAAGATCATGTCTAAGGGGACAGTAGACTACATATTTTTAGTACTATCATTCTCAACTAGAAATTCTCTAAAAGTGTTCACTTCACCGTAAATAACCTACAATAACATCCAATAAAGTACTGTAATCACAACATAGAAACCTTCTATGGCAAATCCACACCAACAACAGAGAGGGGTCACTACTTAAATATTTAGTTAATCACAAAGTCAAAGTATCAACAGCAACAAATACAAACAATGGTGACTCGTGAATATGTAATTAGCAACTTCATATTTGTTTTCCAACAAATAAAAAAAAAAAAAAATTAAAACTACAGGTATGCAAAAGTAGTCTTGAGTTATAAGGGCCAGATTTTAACAGTTCACTTCCAAGAAAGGTACATTTGTACACTGCTATAATTAACATTTGTGCATAGCTGTAACTAACAAGGCTTCTTGGAGAAAAAAGTTTCTTACAATTCTGTTCACTGCTATCTTTCTAGGAAGACGAATGTCAATGTGGCCTTCATAACTAAGATGCACTTTATTACACGAGCTACGTAGATGATTCTGTAGCACTGAACCTAACACACACACACATCCCACTACTCTACTAGTGTTGCTCAGCTAACACCCTTCCATAACAGACTACACTTTTGAGGACTACAGAGTGAATATAGAAATAAACCAACCAAGCAAGCAATAAATCAATCCCAGGAGTTAAAACAGGTATAAGACACGTTATGTGTATTGCTACGTTATGTTAGTAGGGACTGGGCACCAACCAGATGGACTACTGCAGGGTCAGTTACACGGTCTACCATACACCACAAGGCAGGCCACAAACGAGTAGTACATACTCAGCAGATTGCTGGCAAAACTTACCACGACACACCATCAGGTTGACAAAGACCACAGAGCAAGAGTGGCAGCACGTTGAGTGGCGAGAGACACAACGTGAGTGTCAAGATCACAAGGTAAAAAAGAAACAGTGCATGTAGATAACAGCATTCAGCAAAGTAAAACTTATACCTTATAATAAATACAGTAAATTCTCCGATTATGAATTATTAAAACAACCTACCAATAAACACTAAATAATTTAAAAATCTGCATCATAAATTGTTTTGTAGAATTAAATTTAATCTGCGTTTTAAAGTAAATTAGCAAGAAGCTACCAGCATGAATACAAAAAGTAGACAAAAACATTGTAAGTTACGTAGAATTTCCAACAATACATTCAAAACTTATCTCTGTAATACAAAATCACAAAAAAATTAATACAGAAAATACTTTTCACTGTACAGCAACTGACAAGTTCTGATACACACTAACGTAACTACATTATTTTTTATAAAACTAATATTAATTCAAAATTCATAACTTTGTGACAATTGAAACCTTTTTTTGCTATGATATTGAAACACAATTAACTACATATTTTTTAACATATTGCTAATTCCTAAATGAATTTTAAAATTACATGGAACCATTATTAATAAAAACAACATAATGATACTAAAACGAGGAAAAAAAAAAAAAAAAAAAAAGATCTATCCGTACTGACTATGTACTGTTAAGGCTTCTACACTAGTTCTCAATTAAATTTAAATGTTTTATTAACTAAAAGTTTTATAAAATCAGCTGTGAAATTAGGTTGTTGATTCAACTGAAATGCTTTACATTGAATTTACTTTCTAGACACTCAAACACTTTCAGAATAATTCAGACAAACTGAATTAACTAACTTTTCATCCCTAAAAGCTTTCTAGGATTATAAAAATGTTTGTACTTTCATTCTGTAAATAATAGTATTCAACATCATAACTTACTTTTATGTTATCTGATATTTGCTCGAATATAAGAAAGATTATTAAGTACAGATTATTATCTTCAATCAATTTTTTTCAGGGATAAAACACACAGATATTAACAAGAAAAAAAGTAGTTGGACACTATTTTTAGAGAAAGAAAAGACAAAATATTGACACACCTTTACCAAAAGCTTGAAAATTAAACTGTTTGCGCACCAATTCCCAGGTCACAATGTTCGATAATAGTAATATAATTTGGGTGGCCAAATTCAGAACGCTAAACACAACAAAACGAAAATGCAAAAATTTTTAAAAATAAATCAATAAAAGTTAAAAAATACATTAAAAAAACATAAAACAAACATTAAATTTTGTTAAAGATAATACTACCTAGCAAAGTCATAAAATAAAAAAAATTAAAATTGGTATTAAAGATTGAAATCAAAATTGTAACCAGATGGGAAGGGAATTAATTTTACTGAGCGTGCACTTTAATTTCACTTCACTACTGCATCCCCCTTACGTAACTCAAACTCATTTTAGAGGTTGCACACACAAAGCCCTTCAAAGGCGTTGGTCATAATGTAATCAGTTCTAAGGAGCCAGCATTCAAAAAACACATTATGCAGCTTAAATAAAATGTGTTGTTAAATTAAAGCCAGATTCACAACTACACTTGACGTATGTAAGAACACATGCACGTATGTTAAGTATTACAGATTGGATTCACAATAACAATTAATCTTAACATACGTGGAAATTTTTTTATGTCATTACAAAACGTTGGTAATAAATTATCGTAATTTATTTTTATTTTCCGAAACAGATTTAATATTTTATGGCCACAGTATAAATTATTTCTCAATATAAATTAATATTTGAGCCTTACATTTGTGTATGCTGCATTCACAATGTAAGTACGAAGTAGAAAGTTATTCAACTCTTTTACATACGTACGCACGCTACACAAGGATGTGAATGCTAGCATGCACACTTGGTGTTTCTAATTTCAAACGTACGTACATGCGTATGCTAAGTTGTGGTTGTGAATCCAGCTTAAATGTGTACTGTATCATAACTTTAAAAATAACATACTTAACAAGAACCGATCCCTTAAAGGACTAAGCTCTTTTTACTGGGAATTATTGCTATATAGTACTGTAGGTGTTGTGGCAAACTGAAAATACAATGGATGCTACCTAAAATTAAAATTCTTAGCAAACTAGTACAGAAAAATTGACTTAAGTTTGCTGGAACAGGAAACTTTATTTTCTCTTAATGTTATGTAGGAGACATATCCACTCGTCAAGTGTCAAACAATATGATTCTCAAGATGGTCTGTACACATATCTTTAGACTAGCAAGTCCTGATTTTGCACGTAATTCTTGTAATAAAACTGTAACATTAACTCAATAATACAGTAATATAAGTCTGAATTTTTTTGTAGAAAACCATTGAAAATTCACTGCAGAGAAGTGTTCAGCAATGATAATGTGATATATTTGGCATCAAAGAGATAGTCATAAATAACTTTCAAGGACATTGTAACATCCCTTGGCACAGTACTAGGGTCCTCGCCTCCAATTAAGGTGATCCAGGTTCATTTCTCAGAGGAGTCAAACCAAATTCTTGTACATGGAAATCATGCCAGACAGTGTCGTAGACTGGGAGGATTCCTAGTATATTCCCAGTTTCCACGCCCTTTCACTCTGCCAGAACCCCATATCTTTCCCATACTGTTTCCCACGAGTGCTTAAACCCTCGCGCTATTAAGAGTTTACCACAGCCTGATCAATCTCCAAGGGAAGAAGAAGAAGAAGAAGGATAAGTAGAAGAAGAAGAAAAAACTGAACTATGGTTCCAGTGGTGTAATGTTTTTATGTAGACGTCTATCACACAAAAATATTAATGGTTTTCGGCCAGGAATGATTACAAATAGACTTCACAGAAAAGAAAAATTCTATAAGAAAAACTTAAAAGGGATTAAAATATGTTAGTTTCAATTTCACAATGGTAAAGATGTAATTAATTCAATATAGGGTACCATGTTTAGTAACAAAATTGAAGAAACACAGTTTAATTACTATTTTAAACCATTTGGGAACAAAACAAAATACTAAATGAAAAACTGAGTGCAGCCAGGAAGCAACACTTACATGAAAAAAGTTAAATAAAAACTACAGGCACGAAATGAAAAAAATGTTTTTGTTGTCATGTGTATACCTAATAAGCAGTGATCATATTAAAATATGCACTGAAAGAGTTTTACTACCCTTTTGACAAGTCTTCATTACTGCAACAACCGACCCCTTATGGAGGTGAGGCCGAGAAGCCCTACTGGAAGCGCCTACTCTTATCCTACCACCAAAGTGAAAAGTAGATTATCTGATGTTTAGGCCTGGAGGTTGTCTGGATTTGGTGATATATTGGTGGGCCAGTTCCCAGCGTCTCAGTTCTGCATTATTATTGCTATTAGAGGGGAGTAGTGCCCTCACCACTCTGGTGTTGAAACAGGAGTCGAAGGTGTGTGAAGCTGCATGGGCAGCCACTGGCTTGTCCTGAATGTTTGAACTGGAACCGGCTATGGCTTGTTTGGTATTGGCCCTTTGACCATTCATCCTCTGCCTTAGTGTGTTTGTTGTGAGGCCAATGTACTCTGCATCGAACTGAGTGCACTGCAGTTGGTGTATCAGGTTTTGGGTAGCACAGTTGTAGTTGCCTTGGATTGAGTATGTATGGTTGGTAAGCCTGCTATGGAAGGATGTGGAAGGTTGATGTATTGCTCATGTGCTGCATCTGGGGCTATTGCAGGGGTGAGAGCCTTTGGGTATGCTGAATGTGATGGGCCCAGGGCTGGATGGTAGTTTAGGGTGCACCAGTTGATTGCGGAGGTTAGGGGGCCGTCTGAAAACCAGTCTTGCAGGTTTGGCGAACAGGTTATGAGTAAGGGATGAGGAGGCGAGGATTTTTTGAGGATAGTCTTGAGCTTGTTGAGGCTTTCATGGTAGGACACTATCAGAGGAATGTCCTGTTTTTTCTTTTGTGAACTAAAAAATTTTAAAAATGAAAACTTCCATAAGGATTTAATAAAAATTAACAAAATAAATCTAAATGAAAAACAAAAACCAAAAAGAAAAGAAAAAAACAAAGACACCAATATTAAGACAGCACAGACAATTACAGAGACTAGGACAACATTATACACAAGGAAGAATGAATATGGCAATGTCCCATGATATAGGTGATTCGGAATAAAGTGAGCACTAAAAAAAGCCCTGATTAATTTCTATTTTCTGCCAATTTATATATTTTCGCTACATGTAAACATCAACATTGCCAAGTGCTTTTATTTACATAGTCTTGTACAATGTTTACATTTACGTTACAGTGCTCCGATAAATTTTAGCTACAATATGTACTCATTAAATGCACGGGGGCTGAATACATGCTAATCTTAGTTATAAATACCTGCGAGTTAACGTCTTATAACACTGGTTTCTCTGTGTCTACTCTAACGGCGCTATTAATTACCGTTACGAATCTCGTAAATCCATGCAGAGTATATTCGAACTTTAAAATTAAAACCGTCACTAAAAAAACACACGACACACGCAACTCAAGAATTACAATTCCGTTCAACATACTGCAATGAACGACGACGTTGAATGTGTTTATCAAAAACCCATATTCATTACACAACGGAAAAACAAACAATGACGCAATGCGGCGAAAACCTAACTCTGATGCCATCTGTCGGTGAAATTTTAAACTATCTCTGCGGCACGAAGCAACAGCGGCGTGTGCCAACGATAATCGACTCGGTCGCGTCGCTTTGTACTGCCGCTAATTAAATAAAATTATACAGTCAGTAGGTATGTCAGTAAGAACTTAAATAAATATTTTAAAGTACATTAAATACAGAGAGGTCGTTTGCAATTTGATGTTGTTTCACTAATGCTGTATTCAAATAAGAAAATACACGGGACTACGTGCAGTTATTCACTACCAACCATACAAACAAAAATGTAACTGTTGTTAATGTTGGCTTATATGCAGTAACGGCTAGTGATTTTTTTCAAAGGTTAAATCTTTAGTGCTCACTTTATTCCGAATGGCCTATACAAGACTACACGGCACAGTGACAAGGAGTGACAAGGATATGTTAAACACACGGTAGATTGATCTCAGCAAGGTGTGTTTTTCACCAAAAAGAATTATATGATAATGTGCATGACACACTGAGCTGATTGGCTGGTCGTGGATGCGTATTTATGGTAGTTTTAATTAGTTGTTTTGGTTTCCTGCTTTTTTCATTTCAGTTTGTTTAATTTGGTTCGGTTTGTTGTTTCTTTTGAGGACGTCTGTCAGCTGAGGTTTGTTTAGCTTCCCTTTGTTTGTTGAGAATTCATTCTCTGTGATTTAGCCTTCCCTGGTTGAATGGGGCGTGTGTTGGTAGTGTCTTTGGGGCGTCCGAGTCGCTCCTTCTGTCGGATCAATCCTTCTAACGGCCATGGAGGGACGGCCTTGATGGGAGGAGTGTGTTAGGGATCTTGGCTGGCAGATGAGGTAAGGGAAAGGGGCGACTGTGTTTTGCTTGGTAGGCGATGATGCGAGCGGTGCTCAGTCTTGCAAGATGAGTGGAACGAGAAGGCAGTAAGCAAAGTTGACAATCAGTCGGGTGTGGTCCAATGAAGTTGCGGTGCCGATGGTCGACGACTCAGAGGGAACCTACTTCCATTAGGTGTGGGTGATTGTCCGTTCCTTTTTGGCTAAGTGAGCCAACTGGAAGGACCAATTGCAGTTCAGGTATGCGGTTGACGACTGATGGCTGTGACGATCACGAGGATTTGGAAACGTCCCGATTTTCGTAGTTTTCCCTTTCGAGGAGAGACTGGATCAGTTGGTGATAGCCTCCGTCTGATAAGCAGATTTGGATGTCGAGGAGTTTGTCTCGTGATGAGTCCCGAGTTGTTTTGAAACATTTCTGTTTGCAACTTCGAATAAATGGGAAAAGCACTGTCCAAGTCGACTAGGAGTATAAATGGGTGCGTAGTATTGATTTGCGGGACGGGAAGTGACGAGCTGCTGTTTTGGGAGTGATAGTGTTGAAGTTTGAAGGTTGAGGCCCGTTAAGCCCTATTAAGTACACCATTTAACCCATTTGATGAGAGCTGTATTAATGTATTTGTATTGTGAGTGGGGAGTGCCCTTTTGCAATATTTTGGGACAAAAGTCCTCTTGTAAATTTTGAATGTTGTGTGAGATTTAGTGTCAAAAAGTGTACGTTCGGCTTTGTACCACAGATTGTTGTGAAATTATGTTGAGGGAGGAGCGATGTAAATTATGGTTATTGAATATGTGGATTTAAACTAAAAAAGGTGCGTGTCATTTTCTCACTCTTTAATTGCATTCCTGTTGTGGTTGCCCTGAGCATAGATTATGACAGATGTTTCTTGCCTTTTACTGAATATGGTTTTTAAGAGAGTCATTGGTGAGGTCGGGTCCTTGGTGGTAAGCCGAGGATAGGGCGCCCTCCGCCCTGGTAATTGGTTCAATACAATATGCCATAAGTTGAGTAATGAAACACACCAGCAACTACCTACATACACTTGTGTGGTTAAAATTAAATAAATGAATCTGACATCCAAATAAATAAGCCAATTTTTCATCTAAATTTGGTAGCAAATGAAGGAAGACCACTTATGCCTGAACTCATTACATTATACAGATGGTAAAGGCTTTTCATTTGTTTATGGAAAACCAACTTTACATTTAGGGTAACACATTTAGATTACATGTAGTACAGTATATTTATCTACAGTATTAAACGAAATTTCAATACCTATTATTATTTTTCTAATTGGATTCATAGCTCCAGTTGATATTCTCTCAGCAGTAGTACTGTATTTGTCATAACTTCCCACAGAAATAATACTACGTACTAATACTACATACATGTACCTACTGTTTTCAATTAATTTAACGATTCATAAAATGCATATCAACATCAAATGGGACAGTCACTCATCAAATGGAAAGAAACTATGATTCCAATGTATTTTAAATGAAAGCAATAAAGTTTAAAAATTAATTTCAAAATAATAGGTAATATCAACATTAAGATAAAACATTTAGGAAACTTGGCAATTTAAAGCTCAATACATTATATTAAAACGAAACTTCCTGAAACCTTTTACTTCTGATGCTGAAACAAATAGGAACTCTATGAAATTAAATTAAAAATAACATTAGAAAATCTTAGATTATTTATACAAAAATTACATACAGAGAACCGACAAACCTAATATCACTGCTGAAAACTCAAAGAGTAACTGTTTCTTTTTTGAACTCTAAGTCAATAACATAAAAAAAGCAAATGAAACCTGAGCAAAATTAAAATATACTAAAATTATACTAGTCTATGTTCAGAATTTTAGCAGTTGCACAGCAGTAAAGTTTGACAACTCTCAAATTTCAGGGAGCTAAATTCAGAACATTACAGTAAGCTAAACCTCTTGGAAACCTTTGAGCCAACTCAAATCCCACTTCATTAAACACTGACTGTGTTTTATTGCATGATTGATTAAATATATTACATTATAACACCTTAAAGTATCTTAACCCTCTCATTATAAAAACAATGTACACAAAAATTAGCCTAGACCTATCTCGGAAAAATAAGTACATCTGAAACTATCAACAAATGTAGCCTATGTTCAGGGATTTCAAACAACATAGTACGTAAAAACCTCATTGGTAGCCTAGCACTACAGCAACAACAAATGAGAACAAGTCACATCCATTTACAATGTTTTCTCAGCAATGTCATTTCCGGTACGCACAAACTACGAATACGTGTGGCTGTCACAACTTGATTTTCTCCAAAGCTACATACTGTGTTACAGTGTGCCGTTAACAACAGCTATGCTACACATCAGATAAAACCTAAATTACAAAAAAGTTGATTCAGTCAGAAATGCTCCACTAGGAAGGTAACATTGTATATCCAAGTTAATAGGGACTGAACAATTCTAACTTTGCAGAAAAAAATATTTAATGTAGCAAAAACCATCCACAACTTTATCAAAACTGCTAACATGCCAGCATCTAACTTACGCATCATGTACACCTTGCAAACTATTACCTATTATACATCAAGTCTAGTAAAATGGCCTTGCAACACCCTTGATTCTAACTCTTTGTCTTCAAGGCACAATATTTCAGCAACAGTGGCCATAAATAATTTTTGAGAAAATACTCAAGACACCTACCACGAATAACGTGTTTGACATTTAAAACAAAAATGTTCACAGCATGAGCAACATTGTAGAGTTGTAAAACTTTAGCTGTGCAAGTTTAAATTAAACAAGAAAAAAATACAAAACACCACCTTCATACATACTGTATCATGTTACATGCTTCAAATCTATTGCGCTGCCTACAGAAATATAATTTCTACACAGCACTTACTACTAAACACATATTCACACAACACACATCAAAATAAACATTGTAACAGGAAATATCAAACTGAGGGGAAAAAAAAAAAAAAAATAAATAAAAATACTGCAAGCAAAAACAGCACACCTAAACGCATACAGGTAAAACAAAGTCAAAAAAGAACAAATTAGTCCACTTCAATGTGATGCATTAATGGCATTGGAAGCTGAATTCAGAGCTGATAAACTGAACCTTTGCCACCAATTCTTGAAGGCCACTGTCGCCATAATGGCCACAGCAAGGAATAACTGAGAAGTATGCAGTTTAGTTTGCAATGGATTGTTCACTCCACAATATACTATTGAAGGAGATGATGGGAAGAGGAAAACCAAGGGTGTAAAGAAAACTACTACTGTGGGACTGACTATACTTTATATAGTTATTACACTCTTGTCGTACCCTTTCTCTTGACAATTTAAACCATTCTTGACAAAATTATTTAGACTAGAAAAATAAATAATGGTAACAGAGAGCTATGCTTAACAGAAGTCCTTGGAAATCCAGTCTACCAAAACCCTCACATGATTATTTGATAAGGACACTTGGATGATTGAGAATTACTTTGTGCTAATAAATAAACAAAATGAAATAAAATATACACAGCTTAAAGTTGGCTAATAAAAATATAAATCAAGCAAACTTATTCATACTTTTTCTTTACACAGCAATACGAAAGAATATGTAGTGAGAAATTACAAGAACTCCACCATGAAATGTACCCCAACCATCCACACATGATGAAACTCAGCAAGTTCTAAGAAACCTACCATAAAAAACCAAAAACTTGCAATGTGAATCAATGTGTAGTATTTAATATGTAATTATGCATTATTTAAATGCAATAATTATGTTAAAAATCTGGATGTACGACATCACCTGCAGTAAAGCTGCCTTCACGGAATGGAGTGAGGAGTTAAGCAACTTTCCATGCTGTTAGTGAGATATATGTGTACTTCTAAACATTTTGTAAATAAGAATAACTGCAATAAAATATTAACTGCACTTAACTGAGAAAGTAACTAGAAATAAATGGCACATTATACACGCCAGCCAAACAAACAAAAAAAAAAAAAAAACTAAATTAAAATAATAAGCACACAACTAATGTTTAGTGTAATTAGTGATTCTATGAATCAACGGTTAATTAATTACTCTTTATGCTTGTTTACAAAACAAAACAAAAAACAAATAAAAATAATTAAACAAACCGAAAAACTTGCACAAGAAACTTACCATTTTTTTGTATAAAAAGTTTTCCTATGCAGCCACGAATTGAGTGTCCAAATGCATAATACAGAGAAGGTAAAAGAGAGTGCAGTCAGAAGGTGCAAATTGATTGAGAAGACTAACATTTAGGGTAGAAGGAAGGGTGCATGAGTTAAACGATAAACGAGACTTGAGAATGTGGGTGAAGTGGGACAGGAGAGAGATCAAACAATGCATCCACAAACGTTCCATATACAGAAAGATGAACTCTGCTTACTTGATACAGTATAATACGTATATTACAGTTTAGCACAGATTAAAACACTAACTCTGATAGTAAAAAAATATAAGTATGGTGGTCTGGTAGTACGGTACAGTACACATTTAAAGTGTAACAATACAGTTCTACAACAAACTGAAGACTGAATGACTGAAATAAATGATTCAAACCTCTACTGGAAATAATGGGAATTACTACTAGAATACTTTTGCTTGATAAATAAACACATCAAGCTTGTATGACAAATAATATATGTGGAGGAAATAAAGGTTACTACAAAATTATGGGTCATAATTTGCACGGAAATTATTGCAAAAATGAAATGATCAGCATCCCCTACTTCTACTACTTGCTAACACATCCACATACTGTAATTACCAAAATTTACAAATAAAAATTATCAAACAAAGTATTTTCAATACCAGAGAAAGCTAATAAAAAATTATATAGAACTGTGGTTATGAAAACCAACGTATTGTTGGTCTGTCATTGAACTGACTGTCAGTTGCATATCAAAAAGAACTTGAACCACAATTACAGCAATAGCAATAACCAGAATTCCTAGAGAATAACATGAACTGTGAAACCAAATTTCTTCACCAGATCAGGAATAATATTTTTAATTTCCTAAATTCAATGCTTCTCTCCAACTGCAGTCTTTGTACTTTTCAATATTCTAAAAATAGGAAAAAGTTTAGAAAAAATATATATACCGTATACCTATACAAGTGAGGTTTGCTCTAAGAGCAAGCAAATTATCGCAATCACGTAATAATTTGTTATGAATTTACATATCACACTGACTGTTTGGGAAATTGTATTATATACAGTACAAGACATGTGAGAAGCATCTTAGAAAAATTTTTATGGTGAAATATTTATGGAAAGAAAAATGAAGATGAACATGCAATGATTCACACAGTCAGAAGAAAGTTTTAACAGTAAAAAAAGGATAGAAAAAATTAATTCTGAAAATGAAACTGAATAACAACTGAAGTAACCTTGCAGTGGAAAAATTAACTCTGTCAAAACATTCATTACCATGAAAAAATTAAATGCACAAAAAAATGCATTTCATAATAAAGTCTAACTGTATTATTTAAATACGGGCTGACTTGACACTAAAAAATTTTAGGGACACATGACAACTACAGCAATGGAAAAATGCTTAACTTTTAAACAGTATGAAAAACTCCAAATGATTGAATAAAAGTTAAGGGCATTAACTACTGACACAAAAGTGGAATATCTGAATTCCAACTAGAAAACATTTGGCAACAAATAATTTAATCCCACTACATATTATATAAAGTATTACTATGTACTTACATATATACTGCCTTTAACAATGTAAATAAAATGCAAATCAATTATAGTAAAATGAGAACATAAAAAAATTAACTCATTAGCTGACAAAATAGTTATCAGTGTTTAGTTTATCAGACTATCAAGTTGCTGAACACACTATAACATTCCTGCACCTAATAAAATATTAAGACTGAAATATTAGCAATTATTTCCTACATGACTGAAAATTTATATGTCCACTGCATTCTATTGAAATATAGTTACATAACTAGTACTGCAAATATCACACATCAGAAAAATAAAACTAGCCAAAACAACGCAGTATAATCATAGAACTAGAAACTTAAGTGAAGCCAATTCTAGCTACTGAATACACAAAAAGTCATGTTTTGTTTATTTATGTACGATTAAGTTTACCAGAAAATGTAAATTTAAAATATCATGTGTTAAATTCTTACCATCTTATAGTTCCAATGTGAAAGAAAGAAAGAGAATCAAGAATATTTATTTTCAAAGTCATATATCATATAAAAAACCACACTCATATTTGTAAAGCAACTCATGTAGCATTGTAGCCATGAATCAATATACATACTAATTAACATAAGAAGCCATTTGAAAATTTAGAATCTACACAATTTAGAAGTTCAATGATAAGGCCACTCTTTCTAAATTCTGCAAACAATACAAACATGTGGAAGCTGACTTTATCACAGATTTACACAAAAAAAATACAGTATAGTACTTTTTTGACAGCTTATTGCAAAAAAAATAAATAACTTTCAAGGCATACCAAATTTTTAAATCTGTAATTTTAAGAAAAATTTTAAAACCCACGTCTGAAAAATCACTGAAATTGTCAGCAAGAATACCTAATCTCTCTTACCAGAGTGAAAACTATTCTTAGGAGAGTATGCTTATGCCTTATGAAACTAAAACTACCATAAAAGGTATATGCAAAACTAAAGTTACGTAACAAATTTATTTAAACAGAAAAATTCTTTCATTGAAAATATAATATTCCACTTCACCCTACTAAAATCACTTGGCTTCTTGAACTACATTAAATGAAATACGTAACAACAAAAAAAAGTAACTGAACAGATTAATTTGAATAATTCTCATTTTAAGATACTGTTCCTTCCCTGCCGCAATTTTCATTACAATTTAAAATCTACTAATTTATAAAAATACACTAATATCAAAGGAAAATATAAGCCTATACTTTACTTTTCCAAAAGTTCTAACTACAGTACGTAGTTTTATTTCATTTGTATCTGGTCGACTGATATTGCCTAATGCAAATGAAACACTCAATAAATAATTAATTACATTCTGTTTACATAAATTTGAAAATGTTACAGGCATGGTAAAAATTTTAGAATTAATACGGTTTATGGCTATGCACTGTAATATAGTGCTTTCCAGACTAGTGTGGCTTCCAACTATTGTACAGTACACATCAAACCACTTGGCTACATGAACAAATACATAGGTTTACTTTATAGAGTTCTTATGGAAGAATTAACGTAGTGAGTCATTCTACTATGTCACTTCCACATCAGTGATTGATTATAACTTTCAATTGCATCATAATGTTCGTTGCAAATGGAAGACAATTACAGAAGGGTACTGTTTTGTTTACAGTGATAGGTAATGTGGCATATGTATACATCGGAATTAAGAGAATATTACATGAAAATAAACAATAAACTTAGCCAGCTGAGCAATTACACATAAATGAACTTGACACGTACCTTCTTCCAGTCCTTCATCTCCGTCAGACATCAGTTCATCGTCAGAACAGATGTTCAACACATTCACCAACATTTCCGTTACTGCAATAGAATACAACTGGTTTTAAAATCAAAGTGATTAAAAAAATATACATAAACTTTCTATCCACAAATTTAATAGGTACTTTGACCATTGCAAGCATTAATCACAAAACAAAAATACAAAAATACATATTATGTAGTATTACGTGTTACATAACAAGGCAATAAATAAATTAAATCAATTCAATATGAAGTTACCAACAGTAATTAGTTTTAACTAAAGTACTAGGATGAGCTACATGATGTGAAATACAACTTACATTGTTACAAGACAAGGGTAGGATATAAAATGCAAACAACAAAGATTGCTACTACGTACTGTATTTGGTATTACAAATAGCAGGATATCACACTGCACAGAAACAATTGGATACATCACTAAACAAAATAACACTATTATTTATATAGGTGGTTAGGGATAAAGTGAGCACTCAAAAAAGGCTTGCAAAACTTCTAATTTAAACCAATTTGTATCTTTCCATGCGTAACGGCTAATGAAGGGAAATATCTAACCTTTCTGGACACGTCATTTGTTTGTTTAACATAAATTGCACAGTTGGTAGTATCCTATAAAGTTTGATAAAAAAAGGCTAATTAATTATAAGATTAATTATATAAAACCCAAATATGTTGAATTCTGTTAATTTTATTTCAGCATTGTTGCATTTAGATAAGAAAATACATGGAACTACATTCGGCAATTCACTGTCAACCTTACAACTAATAAGGTAACTACTATTAATATAAAACTATATGCAGTAATGTAACTTGTAGTGATTTTTTCAAGAGGTTAAATCTTCAGTGCTCACTTTATCGCTAACATCCTACACTTGACAATTCTAAACTACATATGTATTACAAATAAAACTACTGACAAAGACTAGAATTAAGTACATTAAGACTGTTCCAGTAAAATGTCTAGACAATAAACTCAGATTGAGTTTAAGTCTACACCTGCGGAACATTTTCTGCTGTCCAATTTTTATTTATATTTTAAAGATCATATCCCCTTAAAGTCCACGTGTGTTAGAATATCTAGCCAGTCACCTGATAAATTGGGAATAGAGAATCAACCGGATTTATACAGCCATTTTAGCAACGAATATGCAAGTCACAATCTGCATGCATATGGTTTGACAACAAGCCACAATGATATAATTCTGTGTTCATATATGGATCACTTAATTACAAGACTAAACCATGTTAAAAACATTAAGTTCTACATTTACTGAAAAGCCGACATTAAACAAAACCGAATCCTCCTTTTCTTGTGGTAAGCAACTCTCTGCTATAGTGAAATATTCTATCAGTATTTTGTGAATTACTTTATCAGAAAAACTTAAAGCATGTTTTACCGTTAACTAATAAAAACTGACACTTGGTTTGTTTATGCATAACATTGTCCAATTATCAAAATTTGCACTCCTTAACTTGCATAAGAACTACAACACCAGACTGAAATTATACCTCAGACCAATATGTGGCAGACATCATAAAGACGTTTGTGGTGCTATGATATGTATAAGCAGGCAGACACAAAATTATAACCCACAGATAGTAAATGAACAACTCTGCCGATTTCTTGTTGCTAGAATGACAAGTCTTCATTCAAATGCTACGGCAGGTAATAGCGTAACAGGTAAAGCAAACCAAAAAATAAATTTTTTAAATACAAAATTGCCTTATCAGTAATTTAAGGCCTAATGGTTACCTTAAGTGAATAAAAAAGTGCAACACTATCATTCATGTAAAAGGACATTAAAAAAAAAAAGTTTGCTACATATCCGCCCTTACCCACATTGTTACACAGTAACATAATCCAAAACTGTATTCTGTCAAGAACTAATAGTTTCTCCATGACAACAAGCTTTATAGAATAATTGAACAGAAAGAATTTGTTAGGCCAAATCTATTAACTACACTTGAACTTGTATTTGGAATGGAATAATCGCACACCCATGAATATACTTACCCTTTTCACCCACAAAAGGAAGTGACCATGTGAACACATCCATGAAGTTGGGTAGCCAGTACGGATGAGGGGAACAGTTGAACTGCCGTATGTTCATCACGTTGTTCTCGTACTTAAGAACTGCAGCCTGAACATGCAAACATTATGCTAATTTACATAGACAAAGATTGTGAAAAATCTATATTTTTTCATGTGTGCAACAATATTGTTTGTTCAATACTTAGTGCTGCTGATATTCATATTCTGTATCTTTTATATAAAAAAAATATATATATATATCGTATACAACATTATAATGGAAAGGAAAGGAAAAAAAAACACAGTAATACTGCAAAAATCAGGACTGCTGTTACAGGGAACTCTGAACATAATATTTGAGTAAGTTAAATAAAATAGTTACAAAGCAATAGTGGCTGGTACGTAAGCGCAAAAGTGCACGTGAACACCTAGTTTTCTGTGAAGCATGTTTGTAAAATATATCTAATAATCTTGCGTGTTTTGTACTGCCAATACAGTTTGTAATGTTCATCTCACCGATCACAGACACACAGAGCTTTTATCATGTAAAGCTATGATGTCGCAACATTGTACTGGACAGAACAGAGATGTGCTCTCCTCTACAACTCCCTTTACAGACTCTCTGCGCACGCGCACGACGTCACCCCTTACGGGAGTTTTAACATCAGAGAAGTGCACAGGTCCGACTGTGTTCGTGCCAGTTGGTCGCGGAAACGTTTCCTTATTTCACCTCTTAGTGGCAGCACCTACTGGCGCAGCTAGGTTACATCCTTGCCACTATAAAACACCTTGCTAGATGCCAGCAGTTACGCTTTGTCTAATACCAGGCCAAACGAACATTCTGAACAAAAATGTGATTCGAGCCTTCAGCAAAACTGACGAGGAGACGCTTAGTGGTTTTAAATGCAAAACAAATGTCATTAATACAGAATGCAGGCAATGACAGTACCACAGAGACTATTATTACATACTGCACCCTAGATGTGAAATATATATATTACCAGATAAACGTACTAGGAAATAATAATTTTAATATCAGACATTATGAGTAAAGAAAGTATTAAACATAATTAAATTACCGAAAATGATAACCTCACAATTAATTCTATACTGAGTAGAAAATTATACGGGCGTATTTACGATCATGGTTGAAATTTGTTTGGAAATGAAATAAAGAAAAATGAGAAACAACATTCAATGCTAGTAAAGAAATGTTAACCTATGTTCTCCATCGTGAAAAGTTTAGTGAAACAACGCAAAATGTTGTTTGTTGGAATAACTTCTGACTGATTTTAATTAAAAATATTCTTTCTTAAACATTTTACGAGACAGTGTGTGAACATCCATTATATGACTTCACCGGCTGCTACTGTTTCAAAGTAATCTGTTTCCATTCATAGAGGTTTGTAACAGCCAGTAATTCAGCATATTTAGGATTCCTTCTGGGATACAGTGAAAACACTTAAGATAATAATTCATATGTCAAATTATGTTCTGCTGTTACATGAACTTTTGTCATCATTCATCTTATTTAAGTTGTTTGTTAACATCATGTATTTTCTATTTTATGCAGTTAACAAGTTGATCAAATCAAAGCATAAAAGAAATTTCATTATGATGTGGTTAATGATACCTAGAGATGGTGAAATTTCACGAATTCAATTACCTGCATATTATAATCAAATATCAAAAGTCCTGACCATTTGTCCACTAGATGCTACTCAGAGGAATAGCAGACAGTGAACGAATGGTCAGGGCTTGAGTATGCATACGATATTTGATTCTAACATGCAGGTCAATGAATTCGCGAAGTTTCACTATCTCTAATGATACCCCATGTTGACATAAAACTTAACAATGTTCAAAGTGAACTAACTGTACATAATTCAGGTGTCCTGTAGCAGAGATCTTATAGAAGAAGGTGGGAGCCTATGACTAATATAAAGCAGTCATACCTTATTATTATACACGTCCAGGTAGTTGGGTGCCGAAAAGATTGTAATCAGGGATGGAAAACCTGTTGTTTGACTTTTCCTGTACATTCGATACCTAGAAAACCAAAATTTTTCATTGCCATTTACGATAGCCCTGTTAAAATTTTTGAAAAACTACATATTAATAGACAAGAAGAAATAGCAACTGTGAGTGGAATGATTCTTTCATTACATTCACAGGTTGAAAGAAGATGAGGCACACAAAAAATAATATAAAAACAAGCAACAATAAAAGTAACAACCAAACATGAATCCAGCTATACTTACTGAATGAGGATGATAATGAACAAAAGTCACGTTACTGAAAAACAGACTTTCGTAAGATTCTTACCACTTCTGAAAATTATTTCATCAGCCTGCCACCCTCATGTTTGTACACTTAAGGAGTCTCCTTTACTAAGTTGCACGTGCCGGTTCTTATTTCTAAATTCTAATTTAAAAGCAGAAAATACTGAATTAACTTATTAAATAGTATGTATTTCCAACAATGTATTTGCAGAAAATAGTTATTTTTAAAATGAGAATCTTTAAGTTAGTAGAAATTCTACGAAATAACTTCCCTAACTTTTACTGCAAAAAAATTGTCAGAAAATACAAAAAACCATTCTCTGAGAGGATGTAGAAATTTGTCAGCTGCATAGCACTGAATTAGCGTATCTTCGGAAAATGAAACAATAAAATTTGACAATCATGAACATCTGTATTTGATATACCTGGCTAATAGGGTGTTCGTGTTAACATCTCCTTTCAGAGTGATGTAGCACGGAAGAAAACTCCAGATGATAAAGTTGCTCTAAGGGCATTTAAGTGGCAGGTGATCTAAAACACTGACGACATTCACTGATACCAGCTGCAAGCTGACCATATCCACTGTACATTGTATTGTAATCTCTTGACATGAAGGCCCATGGGAATTCCAACACCAACATAACTTTGGCGGTGAAGTACACTACTATATGTTTGGCTGCGATTAATGTATAAAGGTTTAATTTCTTCCGTATTCCGTGCTCAACTACTACTCAGTCAGTATTCTGGTAACATTATTTATTGTTTCTAAACATCAGTGGCAGATTTAAGGAGGGGGGAGCTACCGGACTGAAGTTGCCCCCCCCCCCCCTCAAATCGTTATGTAGCCAAAGTATGTCCAGTCGCCACAAGGAAACTAGAGTTTTGTTCTATAATTATCCAAGTACATTTAATGTGTCCTACTTGTATGTATGTTATTTTTAATGTCCTGTAACACTAAACAACCACACTTTTGAGATGGCTGGTATCTTTTACAATCCATAAAGTCACAAAAGGCCACCCCCCGACCCCAAATATGTTTCAAAATCTGCCACTGCTAAGTATTATTCCACTGGATGGGTGACCATAGCTGCATTCTGCCAACGTGGCAAAATGCTAACAAGTGCACATACTGTACGTAAAAATACCTATTAAAAATATAAAACAGTGCAAATCAGAAATAAAAACATGTTCAAATCAGCAAGGAACTACTTTTCAGTGCATACAAAAAAAAAACTTATCACGACACCTTTACAATTGCTGCCCAATTGGCCGTATTTTGCGGAGCACTGACAAAAATAGCACATGCTTCACGCCCCATCACAGTCTTTAAGGAAAATCGGGTGTAAGCACCGCCAGTTTGATCTGCCCAGGCAGCCTGTGTGTTCACATTTGCCTACTCACCGAGTCTGTGGGCTTCATGCGTACCATGAAGTCGGTAGCTCTGCCATCAGCTGGTGGAAGGGAAGGAAGGAAAGATAAAGAAAGCAAGTATGGCACGAGCCAAGATAGGATGTCGTCAGGATTTCTCTATGCAAAGATACCTGTATCATTCACTCCAACCTTGACACCCACGCCTTCACAAGCTTTGCACCGTAAATAATAATTGAAACTGAACTCACCATTAATCACACAAACCAGTCGTCTATGCAACTTCAAAATTTCTACAGTAGTATATTTCTGAACTGTTCTGTCCAAAGATACAAGTTAATTTTATTGCTAACAATGAGTACTGACCATTGATAGAAACACACATGTTCAATTACAGTAAGATACATTATAGCAAGATTAAATTTAAGTTAAATTTAACTATAGTAAGATTAAATTACAGTCAGCAACAAACTCAAGCGCGTGCATGCCATGGGCATCGCAAGCTCATTATCAGTGGGAGAGGGAGAGGAAGAATGGTAGTTTATATAGTTGTTGAGGGACACCCGATCCCCCCAAATAAAGTAAGGGGTCGGAGGCCCTCTCCAGGTGAATTTCAGGTTCCAAGACACAAAATAGTGCTAATTAAGCATTTATTCATACCTAAAGATTTTAATTCTAAAGCTGGTTTGAATTGTAACTTTGTCAGAAAAATTGTTTCCGTGAACTGTTTTGCAAACACACAGTTAAACTTTCTGCTAGAGCCTTGTTCGCTTAAAAGAATAACGTAACATGAGAACTTAACATTACATGCTGCAGCATTATGAATATTCAGTACATAACATAAAATAATTTAATTCCTTTTGATTATTACAGTATTTTCTTGACTTATTTAACTTAATTTTAAATACCAATTCCAATAATATTTATTACAATCAATATAAAAATAGTTTTTAATACACTTTATGTCCTTTACTTCCTGAAATTTCTGTACATTATGAAAGAAAAAATTATTTCATCTAAACTTAGGTTGCAATATGCCATGACTTACCAGCAAATGATTTTCACTTATTTCTTCTGGATATTTTATTTTACAGAAATATACAAAATAATTGTGGGATTAAAGTGTATTTTGAAATGTAGTGATGTGAAAAATCATTCCCACTTAATCATACTCTTGTTCACTATCAGAATGTGGAGAGCTTCAGCTTCTTGACACTGGATATCTAGCATGTTATTGAAACTTGGTTTTTCTTCTATCTTCCGTATTCAATAATTTTCTTTATAATTAAAAACTAAACAAGTTCATTTAACTAGTGTTCAAAAATTGGTGGTTTGCTCCAGATGACTGAACAAGTTGAAAGGTCAGCTCTCCACTATTTTTCTGATAGTGTACTTTAAGACCAAATGACTGGCTGGCCTTCCCAACATAATCTAAACCATCCAAACATAACCAAACATAACATCAATTAACTTAACTGTAACCTGAAGAGCTGCCCTTCCAAAGAGCAACAACCCAGTTCCACCATTTGTTCTTGGTACACGACTAGGATAACAACAGTGTAATGTTATAAGGAGTAAAATAGTCACTTTCCTCCATCTTACAAAAGTTGGACAAGTTCCTGCCAGTTTGCCAATGAGGGAAGTGGCTATGTGGTATTGTTCAAGATCACCAGGAGTAAAAGGAGACTCGGAAAACAGAACTTAACTATACCAACCCCCTCCCCCTTTTCTTTGCCCCTTTCCCAACACAAAGACCGCAGGCCACTGTAGCGTAATTGGTTTGGCACCGGTCTGCGGTGCAAGAGGTTCAGGGTTTAAATCCAAGCTTGTGCATGGACGTTGTGTTGTCCCCTCACCTCACTTCACCCTCATCAATTCTTAAGACTTTGATGTTAAAGGGCCTTAAACTCTCTCACCTCACCTCATCTCTCCGCACAACATTTCCCTTTCCTTTTTACCGCTGCACATTCCAGGTTTCGCAAATATAGTTCAGCTGAAATAAGAACACACATTCCAACTGGACACATTATTGCTATTAAGTTTCTTGGATGAGAAGTTTGTCTCTGACATGGCGCGTGTGTGTGTATGTGTGTGGCGTCCTGACACTGACTATACAGTTATACTATCGTTCTGTCCCTGCACAGTTCCAATAATTGCCTAGTAACTCAATATGTGTTGTCCTCAAGGCAACTACACTGCCATATCGTGAAGTCTTAATTAAACACTGTCAGCCTTAATGGGAGAGATTCCTGGTGTTTTGTAGATCATCTAAATCATTCAGCATTAGCACAGAATATTCTGTAGCATTAGTGTTAATGTACATACTGTATGTTTTATATTTGTATTTGTCTGTGGAAAGCTGAAGAAAGGTAAGGTGAAAATGTTTTAAACAGTTCTTTAAATTTTCGTATCGTAATATATATAAATAAAAAACATTATAAAGGCAAACATTTATTTAATGTAAGTTTGATTATACAAGGGGATGGACGGACAAATCCCAGTATTTGTCCCGCAAGAAATATTAACGAGGACCAAACCCCTCGCATTAACAACGGCCCTGAGCATGCGAGCGTGTGTGTATAGGTCATAAATCAGATGAAGGGAAGCTGAAATGTTAAGCATTACTTTTATTTTCCTCCAGGTTAATCAAAAATAAGTAGAGAGAGTGTGTAAGTATCGAGGATGTACTTATGATATGAAAAAACAGAAAATGGACACACATTTTGCTGTGTGAGTTAGCCCTCAGAACAATATGCTAACCGTCCCAATTTGTTTAATATAATACTCTACTTACTTTGACTTTGCTTGATGGTATGAGTACTCACTGTTACGTGGTTCAAGATTTCAAATATACTTAAAATAATACTTACATTAATTGGAAACACACAAAAATTTATTTACACAAAATATAAGAAAATGAATCTCAACCAGTGACACATAAATCATAGATAAAATAAAGACTTTAAAGACAATGCTTACATCAGCTAGGTTACTTTGTTTTCATTTCGGCAGGTTTTCCAGCATTAAAGCAAGAATGTTAAAAAATGTTCCTAAATTTTAACTAGTAATTAAAATTAAAACTGACAGACACTTCATTACTGGTTCATTAAATTTTACACACTATCTATTGCATTTTAATCTTTCGCACATTATTGACTATATTTTTATCTTTTACACACAATTGACTACATTGTTATCTATTACACAATGTTAATTACATGTTTATTATTTATGGTAGTCGTTCAAATTAGTACCTACTGTATATTTTTGGCACTAAAGTAGTGCAGCAAAATCATGTATTTATAAATGTTAAATGATTTACAACACTAGTGATAAGTTGTTTGAGAATTATGTGTACAAAATTAATCATATACAGTAAAACTAGTCCAAAATGGAACTCTATGGAATCCAGTAATTTTTTTTTCTGTTTCTGCAAGTTTCCTATTAAGACAGGTGATGTAGCAAACAAAATGTATATATCGCTTAATAAAATTAATAAGAATTAGCAAAATATTTTATACTAAATGTTATAAAAAACTGAGCAGACAACCTTAATAAAATTAACTCTTCTACAGTGGACTAAATGCCTTGCTACAATCAAAATTGTAGTACTAAGCTAGTCAAATTCAGGTGGTTTCAGTTTTAAGCAGTGTGTTATACATAGCAAATTTTATGAGACCTTATTACTTTTCTGTTTGTACAGGTTTCCATTTTATAGAGGGAGTGTTTCAGGTAAGATTTACTGTATAATTAATTTTAAAAAAAACTGTGATCAGATAATTTAGAATATTAGAATACAGACCACGAAAGACATACAATAGAAGACTGTAAATAAAGATACCTCTCTTCCCAATTCCTTCTTCTTATCACACAACAAGACAGTTTCCATACCGCATGCCAGAAATCTGCTTGAACAAGTGATTTTTTGAACAAAAGTATTTGATAACACACATGAGAGTGGTGTACATGAACACACTTATAACAAACCTACAGACTATTCGCAGATCATTCTCGCAAACAACCATCCAAATGCTTTTCAAACATTAGCCCGTTCACGGACAAATTTTGCATGTACAATTACTACTTAGCATTTAACTAAAGATTTTGAAGGCTAAAACTAGAGGTGAGAGCTCAATAAAATAATGAATTTCCATGAAAATATTTTACCGGAGTGCTTACCACGATTATTGATGAAACATATTATGTATTAATGAGCAAATGAAGTGAAAGATATGTTGTACAAAAGTGTAAAACATACAAATAAAGTTACCTAAATAAAGGAACTTTCAAAATTGCAGTAACTGTGATGATGGTCTAGTTGATAAAGTTTTTAATTGCTGACAAAAATTTTAGAGTTCAGGTCCTGATCTGGACTGTCCAAATTTGTTTAGCTGTCAAGAAATTGCATATTGCTACCACTTTAAAAACATTAGCTTTACATGATGTGTGTGTATTTTTCTAATTATTCATCAACAAAAAATAACCTGATGTTTTAATGCCATGTTAGGCTGAACTAGAAACCATTTGTGAAGCTGTTTCAAAAAAATATGAGCGACGTTTAAAAAAATCCATATCAGCACAATAACTTGCTCACAGCCATTATCCCAGCCTCCATTGCAGAATTAGATCCGTAAACATTTCAAAAAATTAGTGAATTTAAATGCTGCAACCACAGTCACTGAATAAACTGTAAATGTATTATGGAAAAAAAAGCTCATACACAAGCTTAGTTTTTGCTGCACTGGCAAAGATATTCTGTGTTTTAACATTATACTAAGAAAAAAAATGTTTACGAAATATTTATGCTTACCAAGTCTGCCTCAAAATAAAATTACAAATATTTCATTGAAGTAATTACGTGATGGAAACAAAATGTACTGAAAATTTTTAATTAAATTACGTAGTAATATGCCAACTACCAATTTAAAAAATTTTTTCTAGCCTGTCAGAAATTGAACAACAAAATTTAGTTTACAAATGAGGCACTAAAACCAGTTAGCCATTTCATCACTCAGAAGATGATACACAGATAGGAAATAATATTAACATACATTCAGTTATCTCTAAACTAGCATTTATTTTGTTTTTGTGTACATTTGAACTATTCTGCCTACATAAATTTATTTAGGAATTCACTTTACCTTCCATCAATTTTATTCAAGTTTTCTACATCACCAATATTTCAAGTAAAGAAAACATACCGCAAGACGTTCGCCATTGACTATCAGCCAACTTGTTTGCCTTTGAGAGCAAATTGCGAGCGGCGAGTCGGCAAGGGGAGGTGCATTCTCTTGCAACTTTGAGAAAGTTTACAGCACACAAATTACAACTAAGCATCTCGTTTCCTGCAAATGTGTAGTTCGCAGTGTGAAATTCCATCACAAATGTGATTCTGAATACCAGCTTGTCTATTGTATCTGGTATTATCAGTGACATTGTTTCCCACTCCTTTCTCCCAGCTACTGTATCTTGCAGCTCATTACAACTTCGAGAATTTGTACAAGTCTGCGTAACTTTGGTTCTGCCAAATAACATAGCCAATTTTACTGACTCCTTCAATTGATGGAGATAGGGCTAGCTAGCTATATAAACAAGATAATGTCTTTGAATGTTTCTTGCAAAGGGACAGATAGATAATGTATGTGTACAAATTAAAAATATTTTTTTTAGAGAACATGGGTGTTCGCAGCTTGTCTTTTAAAAAAATCTTCATATGTGTAACATACCTGCAATCACAATTCACAATGGGATATTGCCTTGTTACAAATTAATGATCTCAACATTACATTTAACACTCACCCAGCATCTTGAGCCTCATGTGCCCGAATGATGGATAGCAGGTTGTTGTTTTGAAGAAAGTCACAGCAAGCTGCATAGCTGAAACAGTTAGTGGAGCCTCTCACTGCTTAACAACACAAATTATACACTAACATCATACTCTGTCAATTTTACAATATGATCCATTTACTACAGTTGCGAAATTACAAAAGAAATGTCAGGAAGGAACAATTTTACTTCTGCCAAGTTTCATGTGACTTCTAAATTCCTGCCATGTTTCAATTGATCTTAGCCCATAAATTATTTAATTTTGGATACTCAAACAAAGCTGTCATAAAAATACTAAACATTAATACCTAACTGATAAAATCCTGTGAACTATTCATTTAGAGCAACAAGTGTGAAATACAAATACAGACATACATTACCTACTACTATAAGTATTACAGAAAAAATATATCACAACAAATAATGTGTTTAAATCCAAGCGAACAAATAAAACTTTAAAACAAAAACAAATGGAATGGTTAAAAAAATTCATGAGGTATATGTTTTGCCACATTGTAATACTATATTTCCATGAAAGAAAATTGTTCATAATGTACTTGGAGGAAAACAGATTTTGACAAGAGAGGTTTCTCAATAATGCAGCAGGTAAATGAGACAGACATGTGGAACAAATAAATTGTGAATGGTAGCTGAAAAAAAAATTGAGCTACCAGTCAACAATAATACAATTTTAAATATGAAGGTTTGAAATTTATGTAAAAATTAATGCAGGGATATTTTTTACTTTTTGATTACTTTCCAAGACCAGATATATGGGACGAAGAAGTTGAAAGCAGATTGGGGAAAAAACTTTTTGTTTACGTTCATTTAATATACTGAACACAGTTCATATGCCGGCAGAAATATCCAAATTCTAAGCTTTACTTAACCACGTTTTTATTTCATACATTTGAACTTTTTTTTCCTGACAAATGCTGAAGGATAGTTATTACTCTTTCTATTGCCGAATAACCTGCCTGAGTTATGAAAATAATACCATTTCTGAAACTTTACGATTTGTACAGGAAACTAAGTTTCTAACATTATTTGTTTACTCTCATGTAACAATTTTGTTACAACTGATTTTTGTAGAATGACAAAGTACATTCTTTAATTTGTCAACAAATACAAACAAATCTCAAATGTATGTATTCAAAAATTATTAATATCATAATTTAAATGTTTTTATCTGCAACACCTGCATACAAAATATAGCAAGCCACTACAGGTACAAAATCCTCTTGGGGTACTAAACTAACTTAGGTACCAAACTATAATAATACAGAACTGTAATAAACTAGACAGCAACACACACTAATTAGCAATACTACTTGCACCAACTAAAACCAACTACAAATGTTCAGTATGCCTATGAATGACTTAGCATACCTGTAGAAGTATGAGCAGCCCCTTACACTGTTGTGACTAAAGTGCTCTGCATTTTTCTCGTTCCCAAAGTCTTCTAAAGGGTCGGACCACAGCAAATCACACATGGGACCAAACGCTGGTGGTTCCTTAAATCTGTCCAGCTAAAAAACAACAAAAAAAGTTTCTATTATCACACACTAAATAATGAACTAATGATGATGTACAAAATATTAATTTTACGATGATGGCAACAAAGTGTGCAGCTGTACACTGGATAAAAATGTATTCATAATCCATATACTTTTGGAATTTAGGAGCCAGTTGCACATGAATTTCAGACGAGAACTTCCTTAATCTGCCTTGAAAGCACTATGTCCTGGTTTGTTAAGAATTTTGTGGAGAATTAATCATCTAGCATAGGGTGTTCACTTATCTTTTCAATCCTCTGGTATTGCCGCACCACTACACCTGCTCTGATGTTTGGTGTCCATTCATGCTGTATTTACATTCTTGTGTGTATTACTCATATTCATATAAAATTATTAATTTTATCTATCCATAAAACAAAGAATGAACCATTATGATCTGTAATGAATTCAGATGTGACCTCACATAATAACTATCCTAGAGCATGGGTGAGGGATGTTTGTAGACATGACTTCACAATGTTCTGGCAGTGACAGAATAACAGATAAGACTATGATCTACAATAATTGTCATGTCCAATATATAACCTCACACTGTCAACGTGTTGCAAGTTGAACAGGAATATCTCAATGTTTGTTTCTGATATACAATCACAATAAGTCATGTTGAATATTAATATATCTATAATATGTAACCGTACTTTACTTTTTTATCAGGAGCTTTTTTTGTTTGTGATACACCAACACTATAAACTGAAATCATTTGTAAATGTGTATTTCTCATCCACAGGTATCAATCAAAAGCAATCATGCCTTATTCAGTACACCTTACCATGGTTCATACTCCCCAGGAATAAGGCCAAAATTAATTTTTTTCAAGGATTTTTTAGTATAGATCCATAATTTAAAAACAATAATATCATGTGTATAAGAGAAAACATATGATTTGTTTATTGCATTAAATGTAGTAAAACTAAAATGGCAGCAATTTAGTAATTTTTATAGTAATTTAAAACTGATGAAATACCAAAAGCAAATTACAAAGGTTTCCAAGTTTGTACACAAAATTGTCATGTGTAATAGTTTTAAAACATAAAAAATTCCAACTGGAAAACGACCTAAGTTTCTTGTCAGTTAATTTAATTTTACGTTAGACCTAGTATTTAAACACAAGATTATTTAAAGCTTCTGACTTAACTGTGCTCAATTTTTTTCTTGCTCCTCTATGAAGTGTGTATCAATCTAGAGATGTAAAATTTGGTAATGAAAATATCAATGAATAAATATAAAATCTTAGGAAACACACTCACCGCCATGTAGGCGTTCTAGTTCATATTGCCAATATTGAAAACTTTTCATTATAGTCAACTTGCTTTGTGCATGTGTGTGTCACAAGAAAGCCACTTTTTTTGTGTGGCTTTCTTTCACTAAAATACTTTCCTGGCATGTTTTAACACAAACATCACACAGTAAAATCACATGCAGATGTACTCTCTTGCGACAAAAAAAATTGACTTGAATGCTACTATGCACTAAATCCTAGGTGTCTCTGTACAATGGTCCTCAGAACTACTCCAAAATTGCAGTACAGAAATTTAAAAAGAACAGTTAGTTGTGAAGAGGAAATATGAACACAATGTAATAAACTATAGGCAGTTCGGGATAAAGTGAGCACTCAAAAAAGCCCTGCTAAAGATCTATTTTCAGCCAATTAGTGTCTTTCCGCGCGTAACGGCTAACGCCATGAAAAGTCTAACCTCTTTGACCATGTCACTTGATATTTGTGCGTGGAAGATAAAATATGCAATCGGTAGAAAGCTATATAGTTTGATGAAAAAAAAAAGTTTATTAATTATATAAAATACAAGTGTATCGATTTGGGTTGATTTTGTTTCAGTATTGTTGAATTTAGATACAAAAATACATGGAACTATATTCAGTAAATTCGCTGCCAACCATACAAGCAGTAAGGGCACTAGAGATAATGTTGAATTATATGCAGTAATGGCTAGTGACATTTTAAGGTTAAATTTTTAGTGCTCACTTTATCCCGAAGAACCTATAGTAAGGGCAACACAAGAAATTAAGAAATTTTAAGGACCATATTATGAACAATGGCCAGCATAAAGGTAGTGTTATCATTCAGGCGATATCACTACTGCAGTATGTGAAGTACAGTAGCAGTCGGGACGTCGTGTTTTATTCGAGCACACAAAATGGACATGTTCAACGTATGGGAAAGGACGATTGCCTGATGTTGACACGTGCCAGACCTCAGAGAGGTGCGACAGCGGCGGCACAGAGGCGTGCGAGCGTCGAGCAGCTGTGTACACACGACGTGTCTCTGGCGGCTAGCACACGTGAACCTAGCACATGGCGGGCGCCGCAACCCCTCCTCCACCCTCCCAAAACGCCTAACAGCCACCATTTCCTCAGCATCCACCGCCGACTTCAACAACACCGGGCGCGACCTGCTTGACCCAGCGTCCTGCCTTCCTGGTCCAGCTTGATATACAGGGGCGTCATTTGAGGCTACAGGGGGGGGAAGCAAATGCCCCCCCCCCCCTGGATTTGGAATTTTATATGTATAAATATATTTTTTGTATTTTTAAATGTAAATAATGCTAACTTAAGGACATAAAACTGAAGTTTTATTATAAAAGTATCTAATTTATACATGCTTAATTAATAAAAAAGATGCAACAAGGTCACTGTCGTCAGAAAACAAAATCTTGCCCCCCCCCCCCTGGAAAAACCTGAAATGACGCCCCTGCTGATATAGCCTGCTCTGGTTTGCATTATTTCAGTACAATTTCATACTTCTCAGGACTATTATTTGTGAGTCTTGCTATGCCTAGCATTAGTTCTAAACTGAACCCGAGATGTTACAGTCCACCATATAAACTGAATACTTTTTTTCCTTACTTAGTCAAAACACATTAGGCCTACGTAATACAACATAAGATGCTGGAAAAAAAATTTACTGAAGTTATGTGAAACAAATTGACCGATATGAATAAGCCAAACTTGCTTCGCCACGTTTTACGCTTATAGCTTTTAACCGAGGCATTTCTGGCCCGAAATCCCCTGCCTCATATTGCATATCTTCTCCATAATCCCTCAAAGTCTCACTCTTACGGAAACATCCAGTATACTTGCTTCGTTTAGAACCGATGATATTGTGACACATCACGAACACGAGTGCAACACGAAAGGTACATAAGAAAATCCACGTAACACATAATATGCATTTAATGACGGGAAAAATACATGCGAACAACATCAAACACTCTCGAGACCATGTTGGTCACGCATTTGTGACCATTTAGAATTTATTTACTCGACATTTTCACAACACACCCGTCCCCGGCGCCCCGGAGACGAAACGAAACTTTAATGCGTTTTCATGTTCATTTCAAATCGATATAAAAACCACTGCCGAATGTAACATTGCCACGTAAACGGGATCCAGATCGATTTAGGTCTCAAGGTCGCTGCAACAAAAAAATCCTCTCTTCGGACCTAGGAATATCAACATCACGACCGTATCGGATTGGGCCCGACGTTAAGTAGTACGTGGGTCGCACTTAAGTTTTAAAAGCATATAATTGCATACAAGTTTCATGTTTATACACGTGTGTTCTTGCCGCGGCAAAATGTAGAACGTTGTAAAAATGTTGCTGAACAAAAGGGATTTTAGTTTTACTCTAAATTATCACAGAAAAGATTAATCATCAGAGGCTTACGCGACTCTTACAGCAGAATATAAAATAAACAAATGTTTTTTTTTTTATGTTTATTCATTTCACAACAGACATCAAAATTACCACTTGCACATAATTAGCCAGAGAACTGAAATCGTATCCGAAGTTACCTTGGGAGACTGATATCATACTCAGTCGGGAATGAATAAAAAATTCGTTTTGAAAACGAGGAAACGTAATCGTTATTCCAAGCAAGCAAGGTTAATATATAACAACAATTGTCCACGGACTACACATGGACCCAACTATGAGGGCGAATCCCGAACTTGAGAATTTTGTAAAGCAACATCGATACCCGCCAATAAAGCGGAGATTCTGGAAGCCCACATCCGGGAAAGTGTGTTAGTATTCAAGCAATTTCCGTTAGACAAAGAATGAATGTATGTATGTGTGTGTGTGTGTGGGGGGGGGGTCTGGATCCCGCGGAACGTCCCATCCCCACCCAAGGGAGCTAGAGGTCGTCTGCCTAGAGTAAACTATTAGCTCATTTTAAAATATCCCTGACCATACGTAAAAATCACTGGCGATATTCGGTCTATGTCAGTTCTACGACCGCGTCAGATGACAGAACATCTTTTCCTCTACCCCTTTCGCTGGGGAGTTATGCGGGGCGGTGACGAATGTTGGATGCTATGGCCAATAGGATTTCGCCCTTATGTCTGGTGTACGAACTCTTCACGTCTCGTGGTAGTCAATGGGAGGAACGACACACAAGCACCAATAGATGGTGCATATGGTTTATGGCCAGGGTAAAGGGATGCTAACAGACGGTGCGTATGGTTTTGTAGAGGGTAAGAAGTGTAGGGGAGTTCTACGACCTCGGCAGTTGACAGAACATTTTTAGAGGAGGTGTGCAGAGTGGTTCCTGGTGGAGGGAGTAAGGCGAAGAGCAGGAAAAAAGTTCGGTGAAATGACGACGTCGTAGAAGCGACCTTTTCTAGAGATATCAATGAGGGGAGACAGGGACTTTAGCCCTGCCTACAAGGCGACGTTCGGTCTTACACATCTGTAACCTCTGCGCTGATTGGTGCACATGACACGCGACGTAACGATTCCCGGTCAGCACGTCTGGGTGACCAAGAGCGACGTTTGTTCAACACCACCATTGTCCCCGTACATGTCTCAAGCTCAGTAGGGAGGAAATTGAAGAAAAAACTATCGTTAACACCATTTAGTCAGCGTGATCAATTTATTGCAATGTGGTGTACGTTTCCCAAAACTACACCTTGCATATGTCCATTGGCAGGTTAGAGGACCAATTCGTTGTAGACGGACACCGAAGAAGGAATCTCTGTCAGGGTGTTCAAGTGGGAAAAAATCTTAACTTTATGTTTGTATGAAACATTGTTAGTTTCGTAGACGTAACTCGGGAGAATATTTTCTTCCTACAAAACGAAATTTTGCTTTACCAATTTTCCTACAATGGCACTTCAAAGTCAAAATTTGCACTGAAACTACATGTCACGGGCTACTGCTTCACATGTTTCAAAATCTATGACAAATGTTTTTGTGTTCAAAATAAAATTTCTGACATTTTAAATCATTTGCCTCTTTTATAGATTTAATTAAATTTAACGGTCTGCAACTAATATGTCTTAATCGACACAAAGCCAGCAGCCGCGCGGCGTTGAACAGGCACGGGGCGCAGCGGTGGGCGTGTACGGCGGGGCTGGGAGAGGAACACATGGTTTAATAAAGTAATGCTAAATTATCGAATTAAGGTTAAGTTTAAAAAAATTTCTAAATTTGAAATTTCTTAAAAGCTTGGCTGGCACCTACTCCAACAATAAGAATAATTGTATATTACTGTCATAAATTGATTGTATTCTAGGCAATATAAAAATAACGTAATTATTTTTGTTTATTTTTCAGAACACTTTTCATTTCAGAGTAGATTTGTTTGAGGTAGAAGTTATTTGTAGTTAAATTTTTTTCTTAATTTTTTACAGACTTCTTGTGCTTACCTTCTACATTCGTGTTGTCTGCCGTTAAAGAGATCCGTTGTGCCTTCGCTGTCCAAGTCACTCCAGAATGTCCTTGACCATGTTAGGTACATACTTAGTCTTAGGTTGTCATAAACATTCCAATATCTCAATCACTATACATTTCGTATTCGAATTTTCCAGGCAGGGTCGGGCCCCGATTTTCGCCATGTAGGAATCGTGCCGGACGATGCTGCTGGTCGGTGGATTTTCTCGGGGATCTCCCGTTTCCCCCACCCTTTTATTCTCGTGCCGCTCCATACTCCCCTCATGTCACCCCTCCCAAGTTCTAAAGGCCTCGATGTTAATCGCTGACCAAACTCTCTCACTCACTCCTATTCGATTTTGAGGCGTTCGCTGGTGTATCGTCCAAATCCAAGGTCCGATGCCAATAAAATTAAAATGGGACCTGCTTGTAAATATCCCCTTCCCAACAAAAAAAAAAGTTCCAAATCGGTTTATGAATGAAGAGTTCTGAGGTAAAAATATAACAAAAATACAACCGAATTGATGACGACCTCCTTCTTTCTCAACATTTTCGTCTCCAGTTTAGCCCAGGATTCGTGCAGTGTGATTGATTACTATGCGTTTGCTTCTGGAAACCATATATATATATATATATATATATATATATATATATATGTAAGAGTTTACAAAGAGGGTGTATAATAGTTTACAGGAAGTCTATCTGCACCTTCGTTAGTTTGAATCCTACGGGAGTGTATTTTGTTATTTGGCAAGCTGTATCACAGACTGTCGCATAGGCTGTTGATGGAAGATGGTCATAACAAATTACATTTTAAAAAATTAACTTAAAAAAAAAAGGAGCCTTTTACCTTCTAGCAGATCGCGCACGCCAAAACGCTGTCGCATTTGATGAAGAAAAACTGACTCGATTCAGATTCGTAGCTAAATAAAATTTTCACGTACAGTCAACAGAAGAAGTATGCAACCCCTAGAACCTTTCCCCGTTGTAAATCAGATATGTGATACCCATTTCGATGTAAAGTGTGAACCCCGAATAATTTATAATCACACGTGCTGTTATTGCCCACTCCAGAAACCCAATCCACTAGTGCATTTCCGGAAACACAACTAATAAATTTTGGTTGTTCTTAAAAATTCCAGTGTGACGTGCAACTATTCTCGACCTCAAATACAACTGGGCACTACCGAACTCATGAATACTTGTAACTTGAGTTTGGTTCCCTATTTATCAACAGGAAAAAAAAGTTCTGCTGAGACGAAAAAAAATCTTCCAAAATTGATTGCATGTTATTACAAATTTGAATTAACTTTTTATTTTACTAACTTGAGTTGATTTCTACGCTTGTTTCGAAGTCAATATGGATAAAATACTCAATGACAATCCTAGATAATGGTATCTGCCAACTTTATGAGTAAATATTTATCCAGAATTACTAATTCGATACGCGTGATCTCTTGCGCCGTAGTTCAATGCACGAGGTTCCGGCGTCAGAGATTGTGCCTCAGAAGTTCTTAACACTGGAAACAATTTTGTTCAAAACGTTGGCTATAACTATTGTATAGGATTGCTATTGTTCAATTTTCGCAAATTGGTTTCAAGAAACCTGCATTTTTAAATTAATGTTTTTAGCGTTGGATTATGCACCACGCCCTCTTAATTCGTTTCGCGGTATCAATGTATCCTTGCAACAAACTATAGTATCGGCATTTTGATGGATGAGATAGGTCCAAACAATTGTATTGTTCGGCAATAAAAACATTTTATACAACATTTGTTATTTTACATGACTAATAGTAGCGTATGGACAAAACCACCACAACTTGTTAAAATGGTACTATTCACAGCAATTGCTATTATCATATTGTAATTTTTATATTTTTACGAGATTTTTTTCTTATTATAGACATAAATTGTAGCTAAATTTTACTCTTATGAAACTTTTTTTTATCCCTCATAGTTTTTGCGTAATGGCTCGTAAATGTCAAAAATTTGCATGTTACGGTTTTCAGTACGGCACTAAAGCAAACTGCCAAACCAAACTGAAACAAAATCAGTGAGTAACGATGTTGTAGGCTACAAGATCTACTTTATAAACAACATATAAACTATTTTTGCATTTTAAAAAGTATTGATTTTTCAAAAAAAATTTTATTTGAAATTTTAGCATTTTTATTTAAATAAAAAACAATTTTATTATTTTTGTTTTCATATAGGAGAAATGGAGAAATTACAGCCTGCAACATCGTTATTCATTACGAATTTTTACAGTTTGCCGTGTTGGCTAATTTCATCAAAGCAGAAAAAAAAAAACACGAGAATTTTTGTATTGAAAAAAAAAAATAGACAGCGCAATAAAAACTAGTTTCAACAAACTAAGTTAAGGATTTATTATAAGTTTACTTATACAATTTAAAAATTATATTAGAAAAAAAGAACAAACTATACAAGGAGCTGTAAGGTCGCCCTTGAATCGCGCCTCAAATACCGCATCGTCGTCGACCAAACGCTGAAATAGTATGTAAGATTCCCTCTGATCCATTTATACTATGGGACTTGAAGCGGTGACCATATTGTTTTATTGCTATAAAGTATGTAGCAGTGTTCAGTGCACTTCTCAACCCGAGTTTCACTTACATCCGGCAAGTACGTTTTGAAGTCATTACGTAAGACTGAAAAAGCCATTTTTAGCTACGTTGAGGGCTGAGAACAGTGTTCTTAATGAGCATGGTGTCTTGACAATGACATTCTGACCTTGTATGAAGTGTGTTTTCTTTTCATATGTTGGCACAATAGGCACAGATGGAACAGTTTCATAAAAAGAAACCTGTTTACGAACACTGTGTAACGCATTTTAAGCCATGGCAGGCGGCACCCTTAAGATACTGTCTACCTGAGGGTGCTGTCAGTATCGGGAGCAAGGATAAAGAATCACGTGTTAAATTATATCATACGTGGCCCACTAACCGTCCAACCTATATTCTCCTACCGATATTGTTGTTAAAACTCGGTGAGACGCACATTGTTATACGAGCTTTTCTGATGGTTTTCCAATACCCTGAAAACTGTGGCCTAAGAGTATTTCCACTCTCAAAAATACTAAAAATCACTACCTACTCGTAACAATCATTTCCCAACATTTTAATTCTTGTAGCAATATTTCCCCAATCGCAACGCGTTTTTGGCAGGAAGTGATATACAGAAAAGTGACTGGGCTCTATCGTATATAAATTAACATGTAATTACTTATCCTTGTTCTTGCACGGCTGTGAGATACGCAGAGCTCTAACAGTCGAGCTTAAACTCGTCCAACCTAAAATCACTCATCCTACAGTCGTTCAACCTAAAATATTTACGCTTAAGTCCCTCAGCCTAAAATAGTTCTGTATAAATTCGCACAGCCCAAATATAATACACACCGCCTAGTTTTAGCTGAAAAAAAAACTTTTAGGATGAGAGTACTCCAAAAGTTACATCTCTCTCATTTGAAATTGAGGTGTAATTAATTATTAAGTTTTCATCCAATAAAGTTAACTGTATGCCTTGAGGACATGCAACATCGGTACAGAAAGTTGTATTACCTAACAGACTGTTACACTGGAAAAAAAAAAAAAAAAAAAAAAAAAAAAAAAAAAAAAAAAAAAAAAAAAAAAAAAAAAAAAAAAAAAAAAAAAAAAAAAAAAAAAAAAAAAAAAAAAAAAAAAAAAAAAAAAAAAAAAAAAAAAAACTGTCAAAAGTGCATCGTTGAAGAGTTGTAAGGAAGTAAAGCTGCTGATGCAGAGTATTTCATATGGACGCCGCCAGCTACCCCGTGCTGCGAGGAGGATGGGTGTGCGAGCAGATATGGGGTTTATTAGAAAGCGCGGAACACGTTGCCTTGGCAACCGGCACGGTTTACAGCGAGCTAGCAGAGTGCAGTATCAGATATCAACGAGAGGAGAGGGATAGTGCCCCGGTCAAGCAAATACGGCGACACAATTACACACTGGCTGTGTAGGCCCGCTGAAAAATGAAGTCGCGCCACTCGCACGAACCAGCTGGTTAACTCAACGACAGGGCGAGCAGATCGCAAGTAATGACGCGTTTCCACGGTGCATTACAACTCTATCTAGGCTCGCAGCTACGTAGAATCACTGTGAAAATACACCAATCCTCAATGGACGACAAGTATTCCACATACAATTTATAAATAAATATTGCTACGAAATGAAATAATTTGCCAAAACAAAATCGCAACACTGCGAAATACAAATTTTAAAACTTCAATTCAAATATACAGTATTAAAAATAACAAATTCGAAAAGTTTCTCAAATTAGAACATTCTTCTGGAAATTTCATATAGACTCCATTTCATTAAAAAAAATGTTTACTTCAAATTTATCGATTAAGAAGTAACAGAGTATAATAATGACTCCCAGTGTAAAATCATTAATATGCAGCGTGCTTACGAGGGATAAACGTAACATAAAAAAAAAATCAAATCCCGTCTACTGCCCACCAGGGATAAAAAAAAAATGGATTACGCTTTGGTGATTAGTTGATCTATGCAGTGTATCTGAATTCACCTGAAAGTGAACCGTATTTACAATGTGACATCCACGGTGTAGTTAAAAATAAACCTTCCGTATTTTCTTGTTACATGCTATTATGTATGTTCCGCACCGGTTATTTCCCGCAAACGTTTCAAAATATTTTGACACTTATGTGTAACGTGCACAAGTGCTGTTTCCAAGGTCGTGTGATGACTACGGGCATAAAGAAACAGTATTCTGACTCGATCAGCATAACAGCGGTTTCTGGAGTCACCCACTGTAGCACATGGGCGGGTTAAGGGCGTTCAATTGATCGTAATTTTATATTAACATGAAATATTGTTAGTTTTGTAGATGATACTTGTGAGTACCTTTTCCTCTTAAAAAAAAAAAAAAACAATCTTAGCTCGCATAGTATTTTCATAACGATGTGCCAAAGTCAAAATGTGCATGTTCTGCTGCCATGACAACCAGCCAACTTAAGACTACGTAAGTAAAATATTTCACGGCGAAATAACAAGCCATAGGTAGGGGCACGAGTATTTCGCGTATTCATCTGGCAACAGCGTATACTTCTCAGACCTATACACACTGGCTAAAGTCAAATACCCATTGGCTTCTAACCGTAACACGTGTTACCACCACAACTTGTTTCCTTATTTATCAGAGGCTTGCAGTCATCAAAGATGTGTTAAAACAGGTGTCGTCTAATCACAGAAGCAGCAGTGAAGTATACACTATTGGCATTCAACCTGACCTAGAATCAATACGCGAAATAATCGTGCCTCTAGCCATAGGTAGGGCCACGATTTTGTCGCGAAAAGATTTTTGCCCCACTTTGTTTCAGTGACTCACGTGCACATCGGCAGTTCTGTTTCAAGGTTATTGTCAGAGGGTCTTTGTTCAGACACGTTTCTCATTTGACGGCACCAATCAGAATAAGATTATTGTGAGCCTGTACGTCTATAATTTGCCAAGGCAAGTGAGAGTAAAATCATCCAACCACAGACGATGTAGCAGAGCTGCAGGTGTGCACATGACGCATCGAAACCAAATGTTGCAAAATTCTTTTCGCCATAAAATCGCGGCTCTAGCCATAGGCTACGTAGTAACACATTAAAAAAAAAAAAATTATAAATAATCACGTAAACAATTTTTATGTTTTAAAAAATTTATGAATTTACAATTTTTCCCTGTAACTCTGCGATTTAAAACAAAATCAAAATAATGCGTTGGGGTTTTTAAAATGTTTTGTTGCATAGCTCATAAGATGAAAGTTCACGGTGAATTATTTCATTTAAGTATATAGGTCGGTTGGTTTTCTCTTGCATTGACAGCGTAACAAGCAACTTTGACTTTGAAGCACCTTTATGGGAAAACTATAAGAGCTAAAATTATTTTGTTACAGGAAACTAACTGTACTCACAATTATCGTCTACAAAACTAATAATATTCCATATAAATATAAAATTATGATTTTATCGCACTTAATACTTTTGAACGGTTTTACTTCTCTTTCTCGGCAGCGACATCCGATCTTGGCACTTTTAACTGTGACGAATGATGCGTTAGCAGGAAGTTGTGTTGGTTAAATCCTATTTTCAGAGACTTGAAAAATTCGCGATTTATTTTAGGCACAAGCTAGAATTCCAGCTACTATATGTCTGCGTCACGTTCACAATTGGCCGTTGACTTGCTCGACACTTTCTGGAGGTAGCTGAGCCTATGATAAAACAATAACTTAATACAGGCCTATTTCAATGTATCAGCGAGCAGATAATAAACAGCTGCTGTCTGCACATTTCACATATATTCTCGGAGGCTAACCGACAGGTCAGAGAACCCGCGAATTTTTTCGGCCTGTACTATTTTATTTGTGTGGAGGCCCACATGCTTCGTTGCTTGTCACAGCGCTACTTTTAAATTACGAGATGTACGTGTGTGAGTAGAGGCAGTAAACTGCACCAGAAAACGGCTGATCAAAAGAACGAATGTAGGTATACGCCCTCTGACGTCACATCGTAGGAAGAGAGAGAACTGTGGGAAACAAATCTTGTTTACAAACATGCTAATTTGTTAGTTGGTGATGGTGGAAACCGAAAATGTTGTGCACTCATAGTATTGCACGCAAGTGTAAAAAATATTTGTTTAATTTCGTAAGATTAATGTTTACCTGAAAAAGCGGCAAATTCCAAACAATCCATTTTCTTTACATTCCTCTCATCCTATGGACATGTGAAGCCAAACGCCTGTACGAAGGTTATGTTCGGTTGCGGTATCCATGGAGGTAGAAATTTATCCCACTAGCACGGTCGTAGAAGAACAGGTCTGGGGCCTATGCTGGAAAATCAGCTCGAGCGTTCGTGTACGAGCTATTTCGAATGGTCAGTTTAGCATACGAACTGGCCTAGTTAAAAACCGAATGCTCCACTGTCTTCAACTCGTATACGAAATAAGTGTACGAAATGAGCACCGTTGGTCGACAAGATGACGGCTATTCGAATGTCTATCTCGACTTACAAAATATGAGTTTCTGTGACAACTAGGGCATTTAAACTGTTAGTCGGCATGATAGAAGAATCTTAATGTTAGTAGAAACAATCTCAGTGTGACTAACTCGATCAGACACAAAAGGAAATGTCGTAGTAATTTTGTCACATTATATACAGTAAGTATTATATTTTCAGACGACCCTTGGACCTTGGTATGCAATCTATGGTAGCATACTTGCTTGTTACTAAAATTTTTCGGGTTCGAAACTCCCCACAAATGAATATATTTTTTTAAATTTCAATAAAAACATTAATATTTTCATGCTAGAAAAAGAAATGTACGAAACATTAATTAATTTTACGTAATTTTATGTTTTAGACGCATTGGAACTGTTCTTTATCTTCCGTTTGCAGAGACGAAGCAACTTATGTAGCAAATGTAGACGCAAATGAATATTTAGCTGCGCTTTCCGGTAAATGACATTAATTAATTTCACGTTTTCTTAGACCAAAATATATATTTTAAAATAAGTTTAACATATATTTGAACATAGAATTATTTTTTTCTTATTAAATGGGTTAAATAAAAAACTCTTTTAGAGTGCGGCTAACGAAACGAAGGCTTCAATAACCTAGTGCTAGAGCCGCGATTTTATGGCGAAAAGATTTTTGCAACATTTGGTTTCGATGCGTCATGTGCACACCTGCAGTTCTGCTACATCGTCTGTGGTTGGATGATTTTACTCTCACTTGCCTTGGCAAATTACAGACGTACAGACTCACAAAAATCTTATTCTGATTGGTGCAGTAAAATGAGAAACGTGTCTGACTGAACAAAGACACGCTGCCAATAACCTTGAAACAGAACTGCCGATGTGCACGTGAGTCACTGAAACAAAGTGGGGCAAAATTATTTTCGCGACAAAATCGTGGCCCTACCTAGTGCTTAAGTTACACAGTTTCAACCTACAGTAATGTAATTATGCTAATCATTTCACGTAATTTGTTTGTGGCAGTTTTGTTAATTTAGAGCAAATTTTGTTGAATTTTATGTAAGAGGCCAAATAACTACTGTAGACATATAGAATGTTTTTGTCCCAGCATTTTTCTCAAATGAAATGAACCTCCCTCATGAATGTTTAACAACCGTCATAAATATAAAATATTACGAGAACTTTATTCTCGGGTTTGTATATAATGAGCAAAGAAAATGGAAAATAACAAAAATGTCTAGTACTACACAATTTTTCATAACATTGTTTATTGTTGAACATAAACTTAATGTGATTCGACAGCGAATGTTTAAATTTCATTTTACACCGTTACAACTTTTCACACACAAATAACAAAACGTATATGAATACCCAAATAAAGTAAAAAAAATACATCGGTATGTAGATACAGCAATGGAACCTATCGCACAGTTTTCTTTTCCTACGATTTATTACCCACTCTTATTATAATAATTTTCTTTTTTATTATTTTGTCTGTATTTTAATGCATTTTTGTTAATAATTTAGAGTTTTTTAAAAAGGCACAAATTTGTATGTTTCAGTCAATCGCAAAAATGTACGACTCATATCATGCAATGTCAATGGACTTAATTTTAAAATGTTAGTAAATTAACTTAAAATTAGCTTGTTCAGTCATAATAAATACAGTAGTATTTAGTGGTTAAGAATGTGTAATTTTAATTTTTTTTGTAAAATTAACATACTATCGCATAATTTTTTTATCTACCTTAATAAGTGGCGAGAATTTATTTAAACATTGTCGAGAATTCAAATAAATAAATATATTATATATGTTGAAATCTTGCTCTATAACTTCGGTTTTTACGGCTTTTCGTATGCGAAATCACCTATTCGGCCGCCTGCCACCACTCGAGTAGATTTTCGTATACGAATATCGTGTACAAGGACGGCAGAATGTTTAAGCATACAAACAGTGCATTTCGAGCGGTCAGGAGGGCGATTCGCGTACGAACCCAAACTCGAGCATAGGCCCTCTGGACACTCACCTTGAAACTTGACCCCCTTGTTGTTTGGCTGCAGTTCACCAAATTACCAATAATGCTATACATTTTTGGGGCTGTAATCCGGGCAGTCGGGCCTAAACTCCGCCCACTTCCCTCCCACTGATAATTTATCAAAACATGTTTTTATCAATTTATGAAATACTCCGTTCTCTCACAATTTTAAATCTTGGCTCCAGCAATCTTTATTTACTTTATAATGTTAACAATGGAAAAAAGTGGGCGGAGTTTGAGTCCGACCGCCCGGATTACAGCGCCAAAAAGTACAACATTCTCGGTAACTTGACGAACTACAGCCAAACAACA